>JAMPIV010019526.1:0-127376 GCA_024509875.1 Oreohelix idahoensis | reverse complement strand
AATTTGCGTCCATTAACCTCGCTAGATCAAGTACGCGTTCAGTCAGATTTTTTTGTCTTTTGATCCTCGTTCCGTTTTGCCTTCAAGTCTAACACCTGATGACCCGCGGCGCGGGCGATCATGTATTCCAGCAGCTTACGCATTGGTTTTTTATCCCTACGTTGTATCATTGGAGATATTTTGACGTTGCATCACTGTTAATTTTTACGACACATCCCCCACCTGAAAACATGCCTACGACAAGTTCTAAAACCAGTGATACACATAGACAAAATCTCTCCTTACACCTGCCATTACTCTAATTTTGATTGTGGTCTAGGTGCTCTCTGCAGTTTTTCCAAGTTCTTAGGATCAGGGGTCATGCTACCCTGATATACCGTGTGTCCCAAGAATTCCAACTCTTTGCATCCAATGCAACATTTTGTTGGCCTAGCAGTTAAGTTCGCCTCCCTAAGCCTATTAAATAACATTTCTAGAGCTTCAATGTGTTCTTCAAATGTCTCTGTGGCGACGAGAATATCATCCATGAAATTCGTGATACATGGGTTATTCAGGGGATCCAACAATTTGCGCATCATCCTTGAAAATACACTCGGAGCATTTTTCAGTCCGAATGGTAGCATGTTGAATTCATAATGTCCATCTGAAGTGCTAAAAGCCAAATAAGGTCTCACTTCAGGCTTCACTGGGATCTGGTAATAGCCTTTACTAAGATCCACCTTTGAAAAGTATTTTGCCTTGTTCAGTCTGGCAAATAACTGTTTTGTGTCTGGTAATGGATCCACTTGTCCTTCTGTGACAGCATTCAGTTTCCTGTAATCTATGCACAGTCTGTGTTCCCCAGACGGTTTTCTCAGCAATACGACACTAGAGCTAAAAAATGATTCACTGTGTGAAATGATCCCTTCTTTCAACAAATAATCTATTTCTTCCTTCAATGCCTTCTCCTTCGCGAACGGAATAGAATAGGCTCTCATACAGATTGGGTTTGAGTCTACCAGTTTCATGTCATACTGTAGCAAATTTTTATGTCCTGGTTTATCTGTTAATACATCTGTATGTTCCTCCAGAACCTGTTGAACTCTCTCCCTCTGGTTTTTAGTCAGGTGCTTACTGACTTTTACCTGTGCGGCTGTTTCACAAGGATGTAATGGGTATTCATGTGAGGTGAGTGGTTCCTTTTGCATTTGAGTTGCGATAGCTAAGGTCAGTAAGGGGGTGCTTTCCTGGAGTGGTCTGTCCAGATACTTCTTTAACAGGTTTACATGATAAACTTTCTCCTTCCCCTTTTTGTCAATTTTATAGTTTGTTCTAGACACCTTCTCTAGAACCGTATATGGACCTTGCCATCCAATTTGTAATTTATTCTGGCTACCGGGTAGTAGAAGCAGCACCTTCTCTCCGACTGCCAGTTCTCTGTCCTTTGCCTTCCTATTAAAATATGCTGCATGTTTCTTCCTGGCATGTTTCAAATTATCATTTGCCAGTTTCCATCCAGCTTGCAGACGAGTGGTCAGTTCGTTCACGTATTGATACGATGAGGTAACAGTCTCTTCCGCCTTCTCATCTGTCCAGGTCCTTAATAGAGCTTCTAATGGACCTTTTATTGGCCTCCCAAATAGCAGAGTTGCGGGAGCCATCCCGGTTGAACTATGTGGTACCTCCCGGTACGCAAACAATGCGGCGGGCAGGAATTGATCCCACAGATCCGGTTTTTCGTGTGCCAGCTTTCTCAGGATAGAAATGAGAGTCCCGTTGAACCTCTCTACCTGGCCGTTCCCTTGCGGATGGTATGGACTACAATGAAAGTGTCTGGCTTGAAATAGCTTAAAAACTTCTTCCGTTAGTTTCCCCTTGAACTGAGAACCATTATCCGTCAAGATTTGATGCGGGAATCCTAATCGGGTAAATATTGTAAGTAGTGCCTCTGCTACATGTTTTGAATCAATTGACGGCAGGGCTACCGCCTCTCCCCACATAGAACAAGTGTCCACCAGAGTAAGGATGTAACTGTTCCTCCTCTTGGTCCGAGTGAGAGGTCCTACAATATCCACTGCAACCCTCTCAAAAGGTGTTCCCACTATGGGCATTTCCCCTAGAGTTGCAGGAGCAGTCCAGTGCTTTGGAGCTACCCTTTGACATTCTGGGCAGGATTTGACATATCTTTTTATATCCTCCGTTATCCCTGGCCAGAAGTAATGACAAGCTATACGCTGTCCTGTGGCGCTGATCCCCATGTGACCACTGAAGGGAATCGCATGCCCGAGTTCCATCACTTTATCTCTATATGAAGTGGGAAGAACCAGCTGGTTGTGGCCATTTGTTCCAGTTCCGGCCTTCCTGTATAAGAGTTTGTGCTTCATGAAATATTCCCCCTTGCTCGGAGGTGTGTGGCATTTGGGCAATTTTTTAAAACATGGCTTGAGTGTCCTATCCTCAGCCTGCGCCTTCCTCATCTCCTCTGGATGAGCATTTATAGGTTCACTTTCTTCCTCCTTCTTCTGTGACCTGGTCTGCACTGTCGCCATGATCACAGGTCTCTCGGGATTCCCCAAGAAGACGTATCTACACCCCAATATCAGAGGGTAGATTGGTTCATCTATCACTGCTGCTCTGATTTCTCCTTCCACATAGCGAGTTTTCACCGTTATCCTTGCGATGGGAAGTGTCATGAGTGGTATGTCCTTGGTTGCCCCTTGTATTTCCACTGTTTCTGTGGTATACTGACTTGGGTCCACTAGGCTAGACTTCACAACTGAATCATAATCCAAACCTGTATCATAAAGGCACCTTATGGTGACCCCATTACAAATAACATCCTCACAAACTGGGGGGTGATAAGGTTCCTGTTGTCCATTAGGATTAACCTTTAATCTTTGCGTCCCCGACTTCATTGCAGCAATGTTTGAAGGTTTCCTTCTACAAAATTCGGTGTTATGGTTATCCTTCTTGCACCATTTACACCATCTTTTTCCTTGGTTCAACGGTTTTCTTTCATTGAATTTTTGGTCATTGAACTGTGAGTTTCTGTCTCTGTAGTCATTTCTTGGCCGTTCAAAGTTTGTCCTACCTTTATTTCCCTGCTCCCTATTATCAAATTTATTAAATTGCTGTGGAGCTTTAAAATTATCTATGTGCTTCTTTTTAGCACCACTTACCTCTGCCTGGGCTGCCTGATACCTCTCAGCGACATTTAAAACCTCCC
Organism: Oreohelix idahoensis; assembly: GCA_024509875.1. Taxonomy (NCBI): domain Eukaryota; kingdom Metazoa; phylum Mollusca; class Gastropoda; order Stylommatophora; family Oreohelicidae; genus Oreohelix; species Oreohelix idahoensis. The sequence continues at coordinate 124,171 of JAMPIV010019526.1, read as the reverse complement.
CCAACTTCTCTGCACCTTGTTCCATGAGAAATTTTCTCATGTCTGGAGCCATGGACTCTCTCAATTGCTCAATCATGATCATTTCTTTAAGATCTTGGGTCTTCCCCAGAGCAGTCCATTTCTCCAAATAGGTTTCTAGTCTGGCAGAGAATTGGTGGTATGTCTCCCCAGACAACAATTTGGCATTTCTAAATTTCTTACGATAAAATTCCCCATTTTTTTCGTACCTCAATAACAAAGCCTGCTTTAACATGTCATAATTCTCCTGGTCTTCTCTGTGCATTTTTGCAAAGACTTCGTAAGAAGTACCTCTCAGTCCCTGTGATAGCTTTAAACTCCACCTCTCTCTCTCTAACCCATATGTAGTAGCTAATAACTCAAAACGTCCTAGATACCCCTCTATGTCATCGTCTTTTTCAACAAAATGGTCTAAATGAAACCCCATAGCTGAGTTTGAGGCTCCCAGACTGGGCGTAGCATCTGAGGCAAAAGGGCTGGCACCATTTTCAGGGGCCGGGCCTTGTAGCTCCAGCTCCCTTAGTCGTAATTCGTGCTCCCTTTGCAACCTTCTATCTTCTGCCTCCCTTTCGGCCTTTTTTTCTTCTGCCTCCCTTTGCAACCTTCTATCTTCTGCCTCCAATGCCTTTGCCTCTTTGTCAGCCTCAATCTGCAACCTCTTAGTCTCAGCCTCAATTTGTAACCTCTTCTCTTCAGCCAACCGTTCAGACTCTAATTTTCTTTCAGCCTCTTTTTCTAATCTCCTTTCTTCCCGTTCAATATATTTATCACATTCAGTCGTTACATGTTGAATTAAAATCTGACCATCCATTCCCATCTCCTTTGCCGACAGCACAGCAGCTGATCGGAATTTTGCCAGCTCCGCCATACTTTTTAGACAATATAATAATATACAAGATAAATCTCTAATTACTATAGTCTAACTAATTCTAATTAATTAATTAACTAATTACTGGCTGTGAAGATTCACCAACTTTTATCTGCAGGGACACTTTTACTTTTAAGGGAATTTTACAATTTTGTTCCCCTAATTTTATTTCTCCCACCAGGAGATCCTAGTATACTTAATGGGCTAATTATCCCGGGACAAAGAGACCCCAATATATGTAGTGGGTTTGATGGTATTGTATGGTGGTGATGGTACTACGTGTGATGCATGAGGTCAGCTGTGAAGGCTCCTGAGATAAAATGTAACTGTGAATTGTCAGAAGGCCCTTCTCGCTACCACTACGACCTCACACTTATCTTTTTTTTCTAATGAATGTGGCTACGTTAAATGTCTAGGGTAATGATATGTATTGTGGTGTGGTAGTTTATAGACACACCCACATATATATACTAAGTCTAATAATATTAACAAATGTTATAATACACTGAACTAACTCAAGTGTGTAAAATTTTTGATAGAAATTTTCTTACATTTATTTGGTTCTGGATCAAGTTTTATTTTGACCAGAACTTATAAAAGATTTAGAAATTATGAAAGAAATGCATGGAATATTACATAATAAATGCAAGAGTGTACATATGTATGTTACTAGACTAGTTAGTTTTATTAATGTTTATAGTAGTCATCTAATTTGGGAGACCGTTTAATGGTTGTGCTGTTGGGGTGGCCTCATCACTCCAGTCTATATTGACTACACAGTGTCCAGTAAATTGCAGGAATTTTATGGGATTGTTAGTAACTATATTGAGTTGGTGAATTCTCAGCAGACCAGAGGCTCACTCAACTTTGAAGATGTAGCTCTGGTGCTGAGATCTGGTGGCCCCACCTCTCCGTGCTTGGGGCAATAATAGTGGTCTGGTGGCCCCACCTCTCCGTGCTTGGGGGCAATAAGAGAATTATGGTGGCCCCACCTCTCCGTGCTTGGGGCAATAATAGTCTGCTCTGACACAACGTACTGCACGGATCCACTCTGGTAAAATCACCAACTTAGTTGACACCGCCTTGGTGCCAACTGAAACTCACAGCTCTGCAATCAAAGTATTGGTTATGTGTCAAAATTCCATTCTCTAACCATGTCTGGACACAACACTACACAACAACAACACCATATAGACAGGTCAGATCTCTCTGACCAAACAGCACATTTTACCATGTTGGTTTCACATCGGATAAGTCCTCCCAGACTACAGATTCTGAAATATGTTTATTAGTTTCCTCCCCTAAAATAGGATAGGTAATATGTTTCATTGATCTCAACACTTGATCTGTCCTTCCTAATCCTTGCTGGAGTTTATGTATTTTATTTGTCTCTAGACCCTGAACTGGGGCGGGGGGTCTAGAGCGAACCCTTACTTGTTGTAAGGAACAGATTATGCTATTGCAGTATCAAATCACTCGAACCTTAAACAAATATTAAAATGTACAAAGAATTAATTTCAGTCTTACCAGAAATATGAATATAGTACACAGTAAATAAGTGCTAGCAAAACTCTGCTGAGCTGCTGGCTATAGTATGGTGTCCCACTGAATATTATGTATTATTTCTGGGAAATCACCACTACAATTAATGACTGTGTTACTGGACAGACTTATGTCGAATGGCAAAAATGTGCGTCTCTATCCCGCTAATATAAAATGCGTTGGCCAATCAGATCAGAAGACTAAGCTTTTCAATTCAAAATTTGAAAATAAAGTCAAAATTACATCTTATTTTCTCAAATGTACGTCCGTCACATTTTATCTTTTCCCAAAAAAGTCAAAAGTACATCTCAATTTGTAAAATGTACGTCGGTCACAATTTATCTTTTTCCCACAATTTCACTTGTTTTTTTGGACTAACACATGTAAAACTGCACGAACCTGCCTCCTAAGTTATTTTTAGCCACTACTGTCCGCTACTCCCCCCTCTCTTGCATTCTAACTAGATTTGAACACTTGAGTCTCAAGGTTACGATTTTTGTGCAAATAGTGGCATGTTTGATTCAATGCAGTCTTTCGCTGATGTGAACAACTCCGTCTTTTGTCATTATCTTTCTTATTATCTGTCCGTCTGTATAAATGAAAGTATATTATTTCACTGCTCAGAATGGGCCATCCAGCCAGCTAATTTTTATATTCCTAACATTAATATTAAGAAAAAGTTACTTTTTGAATTTTGTAATCTTTCAAGCATCTGCGTTTGCCGCTGAATTCAAATAAAAGGCTTGGTATCGCAAAAGCGTCCAATAAATGACTGTGGCGTATCATATCCAAGGTCCCTTCTGTCGAATTCCTTACTTTATGTCAACTTGGGGGGGGGGGGAACGTGACTTTTCCTCCTTGCCCCACCAATTTGCGTCCATTAACCTCGCTAGTTCAAGTACGCGTTCAGTCAGATTTTTGTCTTTTGATCTTCGTTCCGTTTTGCCTTCAAGTCTAACACCTGATGACCCGCGGCGCGGGCGATTATGTATTCCAGCAGCTTACGCATTGGTTTTTTATCCCTACGTTGTATCATTGGAGATATTTTGACGTTGCATCACTGTTAATTTTTACGACAATAGTAGGTAACCTAAGGATAGGTGGAGATGAAAATAGTGTTTTAACCTGGTCCAATGAGGATTGACATTCTTGAGACCAGCGGATCAGATTAGGCGATCCTTTCTTCAATAAAGTAGAAAGCGGTGCCATAATGGAGGACAGATTCGGAATGAATCGTCCGTAAAATTGGATCAAACCTAAGAGACTCCGTACTTGTTTCTTCGTCTTAGGGACAGAAATGTTAATTATTTTTGAAACATTGTGGTCCTCTGTCTTTAAAAGACCATGACCAACACGATGACCCAGGAAAGAAATCTCACTAAATCCTATAAAGGCTTTAGAGGGTTTTGCAGTCTAGTTATACTCGCGAAAAGTAGACAGCAATTCGTATAAAACCAAATAGTGATCTTCCCAGGAATCACTGAACAGACAGATATCGTCTAAGTATGCTATGACATCTGTACGATATGCGAGAATTCGCCGCATCATGCGTACGAATGTAGCATGGGCGTTCATAAGACCGAAAGGCATGAAATTCCATTGGAATAAACCCCTAGGTGTAGAAAACGCTGTAAAAGGTTTGGCACTTTCAGTTAAAGGGACTTGCCAATAACCTTTAGACAAGTCTAGTTTGGTAAAGAATCTAGAATTAGAAAGTTTATTTAGTAGCTCTTCCAATGAAGGCATAGGTTCAGCATCGAACTTCGTAACTTGGTTCAATTTGCGATAATCTACGCAAATGCGAATGTTATTATCCTTTTTTCGAACAATAACCATAGACGAAGAGTATGGTGATGTAGATGGTTCGATTATTTCCAACCGTATCATCTCATCCAATTCTTTCTCGACTTGTGACTGAAAGTGGATAGGTATTGGATAGGGTCTGACTGTTAGGATTATGGCCAGTAAGCACTATGTCATGTTCAATGACATGTGTGTGTCCCGGGATGTCTGTAAGGACATCCTGAAATGTCTGCAACATCGAAGAAACTTGTCGATGTTCCTCAGCGGAAAGATTAGGAGAAACGGTAACGTTTTTCCAAGATTCCGTAGAATGAAGTGAGACCATAGGAAGTGGAAGATTGACATCAGAAAAAGTAGTTTCCTCATCCTGTATAACTGACAGGGATGAGTAATGACCATGAGGTACTTGAGAATTGTCCGTTGCCTGGAAAATAGGCTGCAAATAGTCAGGTCTTTCATGAAATTCCGTGAGCATATTTATGTGGAAAGTTTTTTGTTTCCCATCAATATCGACCACATAGTCGACGTCGGAAATTTTGGAGACTATTGCATATGGACCTTTCCATGCAATAAGAAGTCTGTTCTCCCTTGAAGGAAGTAGAACGAAAGCTTTGTCACCTGGACAAAGTTGTCGTAGACATCTATTTTTATTTGCACACTGCCTTGCCTTTTCTTTAGCAAATTCGGATGAAGAAGTTGCTAGTTTGCATGCCTCGATGATCTTTTGCCTAGGAGCAATGACATACTCGTAAGAAGATTGAGTCTCATCGCTAATATTATCGGCAGTGATTAGATCGTGAAGTAAAGACATGGGGCCGCGTGGTTGCGCGCCAAAGACAAGTTCAAAAGGAGAAAACCCTGTGTGTTCTTTGGGGACCTCTCTATAGGCAAAGAGAGCCGCGGGTAAAACCCTGTCCCAATCCTGAGGATGATCCTCATTTATTTTCCCAAGTAAAGTTTTTAGTGTCCTATTCAAACGCTCAACTAACCCATTAGACATTGGGTGATAGATACTGCTGAGAGACCTTTTAATATGTTGCATAGACATTACTTGTGACATAGTGTCTGATATAAGTTGAGTGCCATGGTCTGATAATATTTCTCCGGGGAAACCCAAGCGAGAAAATATCAGCCAAAGAGCGTCTGCGATATCAGCAGTTGAGATGCTCTTGAGAGGTAACATCATATTAAATGATAATCTCTATATCCAGAGTTATGTAGCTTTGACCGAAACAACTTAAAGTGTACATTTCAGTCAATCTAATTACACAATGTCTTTAGCAAAAAATGATCATACAATGTTTTGAGAAAAAATGATCATGCAATGTTTTGAGAAAAAATGATCATACAATGACTTTAGGAAAAATGAAGATCTGTGCGTAACACTTTTCTACCTTAGATAAATTAAATCAAAGTTTGACTTAAGCTAGTTATTAAAGAGAAAATTAATCTCTTTACCTTACGAATTTGTTTTAATTTATGGAAGGGAAAGAAAGAGATAATTTCAAGAAAGATAAGTTAAGCTTAAATAATTTTTTTTTACAGAGAGTGCTGGCTAAAAATTCATTTTAAATATGGGAGACAACTACTCTTGCACATACCATATTTCATGACCATCTTGCAGAGTAAACATTTATGATAAAACTGTTAGGCGTACTTGAGTGAGGTTAAACAAAAAATCAAATAGGAAATTGAAAAAAAAGTAAAAACTGAACTTACACTACTAACATGCATTAGAGCTGATATCCTTTGTGGGGAGATGGAATCACGAAAAAAAAGAGAAAGCTAATAAGTTGACCAAAATAAACAGATCCATAGAAAAAATTATTGTCTACCAACCAGAGCACTGACAATTATTTTTGGATTATTAAATTTACAAGTTACTGATCATATAAACGTCCTATGATATATATATATATATATATATATATATATATATATATATATATATATATATATATATATATATCTACATATATATATATATATATATATCTATATATATATATACATATATATATATATATATATATATATATATATATATATATATATATATATATATATATACTGAAGCACATTAAAAACGCACCACCTGTATAATCCAGGAACAGAGTGTGAAATGTAAATATAAGTGTTTACAAGTTTACATATTTGGAATCTTTATTCATTTTCCTATGAATCCATGCTCTCATTAATTTGTACATTTGATTGTTATGAAATTTATTGCATTCTGTGCAGGCAAGGGAGAAAACCAAAAATGCAACCAATTAAAAAAATTCATTCACACTATCCTCAGTATCTGGTATGTCCACCGGTGCTTGCAAACAAGCTTGGCAGCGGCTCCGCATGGAACGCACAAGTCTGAAGGAAATTCCGGGGAATCAAGTCCCACTCACGTGTAAGAGCAGCTTCGAGCTGTTGCAGATTAGCTGGAGAACCTTGCCTGTAGACTCTGCATCCAAGCTCGTCCCACAGATGTTCTATAGGGGACATGTCTGGTGATAGGGCAGGCCAATCAATCGTCACAATGTTCTGCTGCTGTAGATATTGCTGCATAATGAATGCGGTGTGCGCACGTGCGTTATCCTGCTGGAGAAGCTGCAAGTCTGGATAATTTGTGAACGCAGGAGAACCAATGTATCCAGAACCTCATCTCGATATGTCGCAGCCTTAACATTTCCACGGAAGACGTGAAGAGGCAAGCGATGGTGAAAAATGAATCCTCCCCAAATGTGAATACTGCCACCTCCAAATCGGTTGTGCTGACGAACACAGCAATCTGCAAAGCGCTCTCCACACCGTCGCCAAATCCGCATACGTCAATCAGCAAAGGATATGTTGAATCTGCTCTCGTCTGTGAATAGGACAGCATTCCACTGCAGTCTAGTCCATCTGACATGTTGCTCTGCCCATTGCAGGGGCTGCTGACGATGTCTGTGAGTCAAGTTTGGCCCAACATAAGGTCGTCTTGCAGTAAGGCCTGTATCTCTTAGTCGTCGTGTGACTGTCATTCGAGAAACTTGCCCACGTCTCCCACTATTGCTCTTGCTGTTTGACTTGCCGGGAGAGAACGATTCCTTAGGTGACTCAGCACAATATGACGATCTTTCGCAGGGGTAGTAACTCATGGTTGGCCACTCCGAAGTGTATCCCGGGCACTGCCAGTGGTTCCGTAACGTACTTTGAGACGTACAATAGTGCTGTGGTGGCAATTTATTCTTCTGGCAATGGCCGCACGCTCATTCCGGTCTCCAACATACCAATGGCTCGTTGGCGGTCGTTTTCAGATAGTCGTGGCATTTCAAGCACATGTACTGGGTGTTTTGTCTCAACGGCCTTTTTATACCGAGTATACTGCCACAACGCGTACACATTTTCAGGGTCATAGCTGTTGGGAATCGTGTTGCACGTGTAACTTTCATTGTTTTTATGTAGCCTGTACACATACCCGTGGGTTGAATCATGCACTTTCCATTCCAGCAGCCATTCGCTCTCTACCTCATGACAAATACGGGGAAAATCCATTCCTACACTTTTTTTCCAGCTTCTAGGCATCAGTATATGTCGTGAAACGAGTGTAACCCACTACTTTGTTAATCACTATGTCGAGATACAGATTTGCTTCAACCAATCAACGAGCACCGTTCACCAGTCTCTGAGACAGAATAAATTAACGGCCATCTTGTTCACGCAAGATGGCGGATTAAAACTGAATAAAATTAGGCTGTACAACGCTTGAGACTAAACCGGAGGAAACCAATCATTTTGCTCCGCCAGGAACCAACCAAAAGCCTTGCTTAAGAATTCACCTACCTATATAATCGGGCGGATTTTATGCATAATCACACATCACCGACACGACGCCAGAGATACCGACCGACTGAAGAGGAGAAGCTGTCACCTTGATTTACAGCTTACCTGGAGTGCAATGACCTGCAGTCTGCTTTGCTAAGTCGAGTCAAAATCTGGCCGGTTTAAATCTTAGAGGGTAAATATATTTACGATAACCTTTAGGAAAATAGGCTTTCAGCAGGTCTATAATGTTGGTATTTGTTGTGTGTCATTTATACTACCTATCAGGTAACTGATTGTATCTTGGGGAAATTAAGTATAATGATTGTATTTCCTATTATGATTGAATAGACAAAGACTAATAGGACTCATACCTCAATCTATTGTCTCCTATAACTCAACCTATTGTCTCCTATACTTCAATCTGTTATCTCAGACCAACTGCAATATAACCAAAACAGTCCTTGTTAGGACTCAATCTATTGTCTCCTATAACTTCAGTCTATTATCTCAGATAAAATCAACTGAAATATAACCAAAACAGTCCTTGTTAGGACTCAATCTCTTGTCTCATCTAACTCCAATCTATTGTCTCCTATAACTCCCACCTGATATATCACCAAACAGTCCTCGTCGCATATACTCCTATCATAAGAACATAACGTTATTGTTAGGATATATTATAGCACTTGTCAGAGAGGGCCTGGTATATTATAGGGGGAAGGACATTGTTGTATCACACCTAGGTGTACATATTATTGGATGTATTCATGTATTGAATTTATATTATTGGATGTATTCATGTATTGAATTTATATTATGGGATGTATTCATGTATTGAATTTATATTATTGAATGTATTCATGCACTGAATTTATATTATCGAATAATATCCATGTATTAGTTTATCAGAAAGAATGTTTTGCAAGTAGACACCTGTCTTGTCTCGCTATTGCTAAATCATACTGAGCCATGTTGTCATTCATCCTACATGCAGACACTGAGACACGCTCATGTCATATACAATAGAAATAGGTGGGCTTGAGGACAGAAATTAGCCCCTATTTTTCCTTGTTACAGGTTTTATACGTGTCATAAAAACTGAGATCGTGGGTCGTCAATCCAGCTGCCTGGAACTCCGCAGGAGCATAGAGGTTGTCAAGACTCTTCATCTTTAGTCCCCCTCAGTCTTGGGTGGGCTAACGAAACGATCAACAGCTGGTGTTTTGTGTCAACCAAACCAAGAAGGACAGCACTTCTAAGAGATGAGTACACATTAGTACCATTTCTGTCGGCATTGTGAGCAAAATCTAAGTCAATGAAGAAAACGTGAATTAGCGTAGCAAGAGACAATAATAAGATCGTGTGGATAAATTATACGTAAATAACAGCATAGCTGATAAACGTTATATCCTTAATTAACAGCACAGCTGATACATGTACTATAATTGAATAACAGCACAGCTGATATAAATTTTGTTCCTATAAGTGGAAAACTTGTTGTAATATTTATTTACATATCTATATAAATATAAATATTTGTACATCATATGTAAACTTACAAATTCATTACATTCCATTTTTCAACATTCACCCTTCAGCACAAGAGTAGATAGTGTATATACTAAATAAATAATAAGGAAATGGTATTTGAAGACTTGTCAATTTTATCATTGTTAAGCAAAATCTGTTTCCTTGGTTTTTTAATATCACAGTTAGTTACACAGCGGAGGTGGCACTTTATGTCGGTCTCCTCTCTACTATTGTTTCAAGATCAGATCATTCACAGCCGTAATTAATTTGTGATACCAGTAGTCCTCTCAGACACTGGGACTTCACCATTTTCTGCAGAAATTCTATTTCTGTAATTGTCAGTACTATACTGATCCAAGAGCCAAATAAAACCTCTCGCAACACTGGGGGCTCATTCCTGGGATATTTCTGTATATCTTGAGCCATACTTAGTCTATTCATCTATCTACACTCTATCTTGTGCCACCCATAGATAACATAAGAAACAGATTTTTGAAAAAAAATTCTATAATAGGATTTTTTTTTTTTTAAACAAACAATATTTTCTTAGGAGGAGTACCATTTAGTACTCAGTAAATAGTTGATGCTCACAAAGTTGCACGAAATTTTTTGTTCATTTAACTTAATTAAGTTTAATTACAATAACTTGCACCCGTGTGTTACCGGGGCCCGAAAGGGGAGCAAAGAATAGTAACACTGCACCCTACCACGCATGTCGTAAAAAGTGACTAAGGAGGGTATGGGCATGGGGTTGTTTACCCCATCCCGTAAAAACTTCGCACAGTGGGGTGATCACCTGCTTGCCAACCAATCTGATTACGGAAACAATGATAGATTGTTTGGTCTGTTTTTGTTCCACAAAAACGCCACTAGGCGTGGTGGAAACAGCGATAGATTGATCAATTTGTTGTTGCCCTAAGACGCCACTAGGCGTACTGGCCACATACTGCTTTGCCGGTTGATGGCTAAGGATGGAAGAAAAAGACAATAACTTGGTTATAGTAAATATACATACCCTATCTAAGTAACGCCATGGCTGATCTAGTGAAGTTCAGAACTGCGATCATGCAGATGGGTAAGGAATTAAATATGACAGGTGATGCTCTCACTCAGTATGTCACAACAGAAGTGGACAAACATATGGATAGGGAAGAAAGAAAGTTTCAATTAGAGACTGAAGCAAGGAAATTAGAGGCTGATAGAGAAGCAAAGAAATTAGAGGCTGAAGAAAGGCGGTTGCAAGCGGAAGCTGAGAGAGAAGCCAAAAGACTGGAAGCTGAGAGAGAAGACAAAAGACTGGAAGCTCAGAGAGAAGACAAAAGACTAGAAGCTGAGAGAGAAACCAAAAGATTAGAAATTGAAGCCAAGAAATGGGAGGCTGAAAATGAGGAAAGGAAATTACAAGCAGAGAGAGACCATCAGTTGAGATTAAAAGAGCTTGAAATTCAGGCAAATACTGGCAATAATGGTGGTAGCTCACCTCACTCTGAGAGTAGCTCCAGCCAGAGCACCTCAAGTGGGGCCATGAATTTTCATCTGGACCCATTTGTTGAGAAAGAAGACGCCATTGAGTCGTACCTGGATAGATACGAAAGACTTGCCACTACCTATGGCTTAGTGAAAGAAAAGTGGAGTCTTAAACTATCTCAGGGATTGAGAGGTGTTGCCTACGATGTATATTTGAAGCTCTCAAGAGATGACCAGGAAGATTACGAAATCCTGAAGCAGGCACTGCTTGTGAGATATGAAAAGAACTCAGAATCATATAGAAAGAAATTCCGAACAGCTAAACTTCTTCCAGGAGAAAACTATCACCAATTCTCTGCTAGATTGGAAACCTATTTGGAAAAATGGAGTAGTTTAGGAAAGTGTCAGGATCTGAAAGAAATGGTAATGATGGAGCAAGTGAAAGAGTCCATGCCTCAAGAAATGAGGACGTTTATCATGGAACAACGAGCATAGAGATTGAAAGATATTGTAACTGTTGCTGAGAGATATCAAGCAGCTCAGGCAGAATTATTAGGAAATAAGAAGAAGCAGAGTGAAAACTTTAAATCATCACAAAACTATACCAAATATGAACAAAAAGACCATACCACAGGAACAAACAAAGATTTGACCAAAAGGACAAAAACCCTCTAAGATCGGATAAGACACCTTACCGGAAGGAAGGAAAGTGGTGTAAAACTTGTTTAATGAGTAACCACAATACTGCGGACTGCAGAAGGAAGAATCCTCCTCATCATGCTGCATGTCTTACAACAGGAAAGCCGGGAAGGAAGGAACTGGCAGTACGTCAGAAGGACTTCCATCATCCCCCTGTCTGTGAGGAAGTGACCGTGAATGGCACTCAAGTACTGTGTTTATATGACACAGGCTTGGACTTTGATTCAGTTGTGTGCTCTTCTCTAGTGAGTCCTGACCAGATAACCACAGAAACAGTGGAAATCAGAGGACCGATCAAGGGAGCAAGAACCATGACATTACCCATAGCCCGAATCAACATAAGATCTCGCTATGTGGAAGGAGAAATCAAAGCAGCAGTGATGGACGATCCTATTTACCCTTTGATTTTGGGGTGTAGGTATGTTTTCCTTGGAGAACCTATACAACCTGTAGTTATGGCAACAGTCCAGACCAGGGAAAGCTCCAGGAAAATGGAGGAGAATCCTATCAATACTCATCCAGAAGAGATGAAAAAGGCTCAAGCAGCAGATAGCACCTTGAAGCCTTGTTTTGGCAAATTGCCTAAAGCACATAACCCTCCAGAGAAAGGAGACTTGTATATGAAGAATGGCCTACTATACAGAAAAGCTGGAACAGGACCTAAAGGGCATGGACAGCTTGTAGTGCTAAAATCTTACAGGGAGAAGGTTATGACGCTAGGACATGCTATACCCTTCAGTGGACATATGGGAATAGGGGCCACTTGACAAAGGATAGCCTGTCACTACTTCTGGCCAGGAATTACAGAGGACATAAAAAGATATGTAAGATCCTGTCCAGAATGCCAAAGAGTAGCTCCTAAGCATAGGACTGCACCGCAACACTGGGAGAAATGCCTATTATGGGAACCCCTTTTGAACGTGTTGCAGTAGATATTGTTGGACCCCTCACTAGGACCACGAAGAGAAATGCTTACATCTTAACCTTGGTTGATACTTGCTCTATGTGGGGAGAAGCAGTAGCAATGTCAGCTATAGATTCAAAGCACGTGGCAGAGGCCCTGTTGACAATATTTACCCGATTAGGTTTCCCGCATCAGATATTGACTGACAATGGGTCTCAGTTTAAGGGAAAGCTAACACAAGAAGTATTCAGGATATTTCAAGCCAGGCACTATCATTGTTGGGCTGATCACCTGCTTGCCAACCAATCTGATTACGGAAACAATGATAGATTGTTTGGTCTGTTTTTGTTCCACAAAGACGCCACTAGGCGTGGTGGAAACAGGGATAGATTGATCAATTTGTTGTTGCCCTAAGACGCCACTAGGCGTACTGGCCACATACTGCTTTGCCGGTTGATGGCTAAGGATGGAAGAAGAAGAAGAAGACTATCATTGTAGTCCATACCATGCCCAAGGGAACGGTCAAGTAGAGCGGTTCAATGGTACGCTTATTTCAATCCTTAGAAAGCTGGCGAGTGAAAAACCTGATACTTGGGATACATACTTACCCGTGGCACTATTTGCATATAGGGAAGTACCCCACAATTCAACTGGATTGGCTCCATCTACATTGTTGTTTGGAACACCAATCAAAGGTCCACTGGAAGCATTGCTGCGGACATGGACTTGTGAAAAAGCAGAGGAAACAGTGACTTCCTCATACCAGTACTTCAACGAGTTGACATCTCGATTGAAAGCAGGTTGGAAACTGGCCAATGATAACTTAAGACAGGCCAGGAGGAAGCATGCTGAGTACTACAACAAAAAAGCAAAGGATAGGGAACTGGAGGTGGGTGAAAAGGTGTTATTACTGTTGCCAAGCAGCAATAATAAATTGCAGATTGGATGGCAGGGACCCTATGTCATACTGGAGAAACTTTCCAGGACCAATTATAAGATTGACAAGAAAGGAAAAGAGAAGGTATATCATGTCAATCTTCTTAAAAAATACTATGACAAGGAATCATCAGAAGTTGCACATATCATGACCCTAGCCATTGCAACAGAAACGCACGGTGAACCACTTCACTCTATGGAGTATCCACTCACAACTACAGAGGATTATGTTCAAGTAAATATTAGTGAACATTTAACTCCGGAGCAGAAAAAGAGAGTTCAGAAAGTGTTGGAAACCCATGCTGATGTGCTCACAGATAAGCCAGGTCGTACTAATCTGTTAGAGTACGACATGAAGGTTACAGACCCTACACCAGTATGCATGAGAACATACCCTATACCCTATGCGAAAGCCCAAGCACTAAGGGAGGAAGTTGATTATCTGTTGAAGGAGAAAATTATCTCGAAGTCAGACTCTCCCTATAGCTCAAGTGTGGTGCTATTGAGAAAACCGAGTGGTGAACACAGGTTATGTATTGACTACCGGAAGCTTAATGCGATCACAGAATCTCAGGTGGACCCATTACCTGACACCAACCAGCTGTTCTCTACACTGAGTAAGGCTAGGTATTTATCGAAGGTAGATCTAAGCAAGGGATGCTACCAAATACCAGTGAAACCAGAAGTTAGGAAAATGCTGGCATTTAGTACATCAGACGGACACTACGAGTTTAATGTACTACCCTTTGGGCTGAAAAATGCTCCAAGTATCTTTTCAAGAATGATGAGGAAATTGTTGGAACCTCTACAAAATCCCCATATCACTAACTTTATGGATGACATTCTTGTTGCTACAAACACATTTGAAGAGCATATAGTAGCGCTCTCCATGTTGTTTGACAGACTGAGAGCCACTAGATTGACTGCACGTCCAACCAAGTGCTATATCGGTTGTAAGGAGTTGGAATTCTTAGGTCACACTATTTCTACAGGTCATATGTCTCCTGACCCAAAGAATATAGAGAAGTTAAAGAAGGCACCCAGACCTCAAACGAAGAAAGATGTGAGATCATTCGTGTCATTATGTGGGTTCTATCAGAAGTACATACCCCACTTTAACTCTCTGTGTGCACCGTTAACTAACTTAACGAAGAAAGGACAGCCTGACAAAATCCAATGGAATGCTGATTGTGAAAAAGCTTACACAGAGCTAAAAGCAAAACTAACCAGCAAACCAATCCTTACGCTACCCGATATCACACAGGAATTTGTATTAAGGACGGACGCTAGCAGTATAGGTATTGGTGCAACTCTCTTGCAGAAATCAAAAGCCCTGCCGGAGGAACTTTTACCAGTCGCCTACGCCAGTAGGAAGCTGAATGCAGCTGAGTTGAACTACTCGACCATAGAGAATGTTTGGCTCTAATTTGGTCCATCGACAAATTTTCACCTTACCTGTATGGGACACACTTCATTGTCCAAAGCGATCACCAACCTTTAACTTTCTTGGCTGCATCTAAAAAGTTAAATTCGAGATTGTTAAGGTGGAGTCTGCTTCTGGCGCCTTATTCCTTTACCGTGAATTACATTCCGGGAAGAGACAATGTAGGAGCTGATTTTTTAAGTCGACACCCTAGTACTCTAAAAGGACAGACGCAAAAGGATTAACCACAGCAGGGGTTTACACGTCAGCTATGACAAGTCACAGCTAGGAAAGGAGGGGGCTATGTCGTGAAACGAGTGTAACCCACTACTTTGTTAATCACTATGTCGAGATACAGATTTGCTTCAACCAATCAACGAGCACCGTTCACCAGTCTCTGAGACAGAATAAATTAACGGCCATCTTGTTCACGCAAGATGGCGGATTAAAACTGAATAAAATTAGGCTGTACAACGCTTGAGACTAAACCGGAGGAAACCAATCATTTTGCTCTGCCAGGAACCAACCAAAAGCCTTGCTTAAGAATTCACCTACCTATATAATCGGGCGGATTTTATGCATAATCACACATCATCGACACGACGCCAGAGATACCGACCGACTGAAGAGGAGAAGCTGTCACCTTGGTTTACAGCTTACCTGGAGTGCAATGACCAGCAGTCTGCTTTGCTAAGTCGAGTCAAAATCTGGCCGGTTTGAATCTTAGAGGGTAAATATATTTACGATAACCTTTAGGAAAATAGGCTTTCAGCAGGTCTATAATGTTGGTATTTGTTGTGTGTCATTTATACTACCTATCAGGTTACTGATTGTATCTTGGGGAAATTAAGTATAATGATTGTATTTCCTATTATGATTGAATAGACAAAGACTAATAGGACTCATACCTCAATCTATTGTCTCCTATAACTCAACCTATTGTCTCCTATACTTCAATCTGTTATCTCAGACCAACTGCAATATAACCAAAACAGTCCTTGTTAGGACTCAATCTATTGTCTCCTATAACTTCAGTCTATTATCTCAGATAAAACCAACTGAAATATAACCAAAACAGTCCTTGTTAGGACTCAATCTCTTGTCTCATCTAACTCCAATCTATTGTCTCCTATAACTCCCACCTGATATATCACCAAACAGTCCTCGTCGCATATACTCTTATCATAAGAACATAACGTTATTGTTAGGATATATTATAGCACTTGTCAGAGAGGGCCTGGTATATTATAGGGGGAAGGACATTGTTGTATCACACCTAGGTGTACATATTATTGGATGTATTCATGTATTGAATTTATATTATTGGATGTATTCATGTATTGAATTTATATTATGGGATGTATTCATGTATTGAATTTATATTATTGAATGTATTCATGCACTGAATTTATATTATCGAATAATATCCATGTATTAGTTTATCAGAAAGAATGTTTTGCAAGTAGACACCTGTCTTGTCTCGCTATTCCTAAATCATACTGAGCCATGTTGTCATTCATCCTACATGCAGACACTGAGACACGCTCATATCATATACAATAGAAATCGGTGGGCTTGAGGACAGAAATTAGCCCCTATTTTTCCTTGTTACAGGTTTTATACGTGTCATAAAAACTGAGATCGTGGGTCGTCAATCCAGCTGCCTGGAACTCCGCAGGAGCATAGAGGTTGTCAAGACTCTACATCTTTAGTCCCCCTCAGTCTTGGGTGGGCTAACGAAACGATCAACAACTGGTGTTTTGTGTCAACCAAACCAAGAAGGACAGCACTTCTAAGAGATGAGTACACATTAGTACCATTTCTGTCGGCATTGTGAGCAAAATCTAAGTCAATGAAGAAAACGTGAATTAGCGTAGCAAGAGACAATAATAAGATCGTGTGGATAAATTATACGTAAATAACAGCATAGCTGATAAACGTTATATCCTTAATTAACAGCACAGCTGATACATGTACTATAATTGAATAACAGCACAGCTGATATAAATTTTGTTCCTATAAGTGGAAAACTTGTTGTAATATTTATTTACATATCTATATAAATATAAATATTTGTACATCATATGTAAACTTACAAATTCATTACATTCCATTTTTCAACATTCACCCTTCAGCACAAGAGTAGATAGTGTATATACTAAATAAATAATAAGGAAATGGTATTTGAAGACTTGTCAATTTTATCATTGTTAAGCAAAATCTGTTTCCTTGGTTTTTTAATATCACAGTTAGTTACACAGCGGAGGTGGCACTTTATGTCGGTCTCCTCTCTACTATTGTTTCGAGATCAGATCATTCACAGCCGTAACTAATTTGTGATACCAGTAGTCCTCTCAGACACTGGGACTTCACCATTTTCTGCAGAAATTCTATTTCTGTAATTGTCAGTACTATACTGATCCAAGAGCCAAATAAAACCTCTCGCCACAGTATATATAATAGTGATGCGTTTTTAATGTGCTTCAGTATATATGTATATATCATGATTGTTATGCGAGACCTGAAAATTATTTTAAGGAATCCTTCGGGATAAAATGGTTGAGAAAGGTTGATATAGAGAAATAAAAACCACATTAGCAGTGCAAGAAACTGTCGTAAATCTCAATCAAAAGTTGATCTATCAGGGTTACAAAACACTCTGGAAGTACAGACTGCCATCAACGGTATCTATACCTTTCAGCGGTATGGCGGCTTGTGTACCCTGACAACCCCCAGAGTTATGCCGCGGAAGTTTTACTCCTGGCAGGTCTTAACGAGCTGGACAGGTCTGCGCGGGTAAGGGTCACATAAAAGCTAGTACTCTGGTCCTCCAGGTTAGGGGTTTTAGCACAGGGCCACTGTCCACGTACAAAATTACACACGTTACGGAAACAGCAACAGATGAAACAGCTTTAATGGGGGACGGACATCAAGAAGTATGAGGCTTGTATGACTGAAAGTGGTGAAAGCCGAAAAGAAGCCACAAACATGAAAACGGACATCCTGATCGCTAAACACGAAACCAGAATTGGATTTTGGAATCTAAGAATAATAAACGTGACAGGGAAACTGAAACAGATTATAATGGAAATTAAAAACTACAAACTACACAAACTAGGATTAAGTAACAGTAGATGGATTGAGGCAGAAAGAGTAAAAACAACAAGGGAAACAATACTTTACTGGGAAAGAGAGGATGCCCAACACAGTGAAAACGTAGCCATTATCATGAAGAAGGGCATAGAAAGAATGGAATGTTTGAATGGAAGCCAATGAACAATAAAATGATAACACCGAGACAGAGAGGGAGATTCACCATACTACATGTAGCGAAAGGTTTTTCTAGTATGATAATAGTGGTAGAGCAGAAGTAGAATCTCTCTCCAGAAAGTATGAAGTTCCAGTGCCCGAGAAGTACACTGGTATCACAAGTGAGTTACAGCTGTGAATACTCTGAGCTGGACAATAGATTTAAGCTTCAGAAGTACAAGTTGCTACTTTCGCTATAGTAACTCTATGTGATAATATAATTAAATTAGAAAAAGTAACTCAAAATTTAACAGTTAAAAATGTAACAAGTCAAATGAGTACAATTATCCAATTTATTATGTACATCTATATATTCTTGTAATGAGAAATGGTTGTTGGAAGATGGTAAAATGTATGATTATTTACAGTTACAAATCAAATAAACAAGCTAAAAAAGTCTTGGATTTATCTTCCACTGAACTTATAAAACAAGTTTGTCACATTATCTATTGCCATCTAGTTGTCATCATTAAACAGTCGTTTTAGAAACTGCTCACAGGATTTGTTGGATGGATACATATAAAACTCATCTGATCTTAGTTCGAGGTTCCTGAGACACACTTGAATCCGGAAGACTTTCCTTCAGCCCGCCCTATAACTACGGGGGACTAAGGTGTTGAAGATTGATTGACCTCTAGGCTTCAGTGAGCTGGATCAACGGTCTTCAAGTCTTTTGGGTAAATTCAGTCAGGAATGATCATAATCTTGATCAGCAATGATCATAAAACTTGATCATAAAACCTGGAACAAAAGGTAATAGGTGGCCATGGTGTTCCAACAATCTCACCACCCACTGCTGTTCATGATGCGACCATGTCTTCAGTGTTTGTATATAAATGAATGAATCATGGTAGTATGTTACAGAGATAGCATGATAAGATAATGTATACTGTGCAGAATTAACAAAATACATGAATAAATCATATGAGTATGATATAACTTTTGCCTTCCACTCATGGATGCCAAGTCACTTATGTACTTGCTGGTATGTCGTAAGCTTCCAGGCAAGAATTAGCCGTGATATATTTGGCTAACCAATTAATGGTTATGCTTCCTGACAATGCCGGTGAAGGTTATCTCTGGTTAGCGTCATTCGCTTTTTTAATATATCTGATACAATCAATCAGAAATAAAATCTGAAATAAAATGATATTAGTAATACATATATCTTTAATAAACTTACATACCCTCTTAGGATTTATAAGCTCACGGTGAGACTATATTGGTTGAAGTTAATCTGCCCTGCATGCAGCGTGAAAAAATAACTTTTCTTGCAGATACTGTCTTCCAGTTTCTCACTCTGGCTTCTGGATTTGGTGTGTGTGATTTACAATGCACCGCTCTGTCCTTATATTTCAGTCTCTCGCCCGTCCGAGAAAGCACCTCTAAAAGTCCCAAAAGATTTTCGTTTCATCTCCTGGTTTGAGGCGATTTGAAGCAATCTGTGCTTTTCCTGCACTTGTTTTCTCTTCTGTTCACTTACACACTTATATCCATCCTTCCTTCCTATGTATCGTTACCTTTTTCCCATATGAGGCTTTCATTCTATATACGTTTTATTTAAATGTCTTTAGGCATGTAGCTATAATAAATTTTTAAAGATTATTAGCTAACTTTTAGCCGATGTGATGAAGGTGAAAAATATTAATTATCTTTAAAACTATTTATATTGGAATAATATCCTTTTGGATATAATTCATAGTCCATCTCCTTTAGTGAACTATTATTATTTAATTGTAGTCCAACCTGGCGTTCTCTTGTAGTGAATAATTTAATTTCCAGTAAATGCAAACTTTTAAAGTCCGCCATACATTCCTATATAGCTATTTCCTCATTCTTCGGTAATATTGTCTGGCTTTAACCGTAATTCACATTTCCGCTGTCTTCAAACTTCAAAGCAAGATCCGCCGAGTGTTATTACTGCGCTGTGTGTGTGTGTGCGTTGCGTTACACACATTTTTTTTCCACAATAAAGCAAGAGGAACCAAATTTCGCTACAGAGCCCTCTTCTTTAAAACAGTGCATGCACAGTTAACTTTTTGGTAACTCATGCTGCAGTTCCTCTTTACTTTTCTGTCTTTCTATATCTCCTTTGATAGGATGACGACTTAAAAAATCGGGTCCAAGATTGTCCCGTCCTGGAATGTATCTCACATTGAACGAATATGGAGATAACAGTAAACTCCACCTTAAAAGTCGTGAATTTAATTTTTTAGACACTGCTAAAAACATCAAAGGCTGGTGATCACTTTCCACAATGAAGTGTTTCCCGTAAAGAAAAGGGGCAAATTTATTGATCGACCAGACCAAAACGAGGCATTCACGTTCAAAGGTAGAATAATTTCTTTCAGCTGCATTTAACTTTCTACTGGCAAAAGCTACGGGTAGAAGCATATGTGGCGGTGTGTCTGCCCGCTGTAGTACTGTTGCTCCAATGCCTACATTGCTAGCATCCGTTCTTAGTACGAATTCTTGTGTGAGATCTGGAAGGGCAAGTATAGGTTTATTTGTCAGCTTATTTTTCAACTCTGTATAAACCTGTTCACACTCCGCAGTCCATTGTATTTTATCCGGCTGACCTTTTTGGTTAAGTCGGTTAATGGCGCGCATAACGAGTTGAAATGGGGTATATATTTCTGATAAAACCCGCACAATGACACAAAGGATCTTACATCCTTCTTAGTTTGTGGTCTTGGTGCTTTTCTCATTTTCTCTACATTCTTTGGGTCAGGAGACATTTGCCCTGTAGAGATAGTGTGACCTAAAAATTCCAATGTCTCACATCCAATATGACACTTAGTTGGACGTGCTGTCAATCCCGTTTCTCTCAGTCTATCTAACAACATGGAGAGTGCTACTACGTGTTCCTCAAATGTAGTGGTAGCAATCAGAATATCATCCATGAAGTTGGTGATATGAGGATTTTGTAATGGTTCCAACAATTTCCTCATCATTCTGGAGAAGATACTTGGAGCATTCTTTAAACCAAATGGGAGTACATTGAACTCGTAATGTCCATCCGGTGTACTAAAGGCTAACAGTTTCCTAACTTCTGGTTTCACTGGTATTTGGTAGTATCCCTTGCTTAGAACTACTTTTGAAAAATACCGAGCCTTACTCAAGGTAGCAAACAACTGATTAGTGTCAGGTAATGGGTCTACCTGAGATTCAGTGATAGCATTTAGTTTCCTATAATCAATGCATAACCTGTGTTCACCACTAGGCTTCCTTAATAGCACAACACTTGAGCTGTAGGGAGATTCAGACTTTGAAATAATTTTCTCTTTTAAGAGATAGTCAATCTCATCCTTGAGTGCTTATGCTTACTATTGTTCAGTCCATATCCGCAACAATGCTTCCAGTGGACCGTGTATGGGGACGGCAAAACAACAACGTTGCCGGACCCACACCTATTTCTATTGTAAGGGGCAGTATACCGAAGTGGGGTATGTATCCATCAATTGTTTGGTACAGCCCTGGTTCCTACCTCCTATGGCTCTGGTTGGTTTCTGCAGCTTTGTTAATACTCGTTGCTGACTATCCAAGTTTTCCAGATGATCCAGGCCATGGTGTTCCGACAAATATCTAGTCGGGGTGGGATGTCTTTCGTCCCCTCTCTGTACAATACGGAGAGTTGCCATGGTTACTGGTGTAACAGTAGACTTGTTGTGATTTTGTTTTCTCCTTATCACCGCATCTACCTGTTGTTTTCTCTTGTGAGTTTTCTTAATGGGCCTATGTCCGCAACAATGCTTCCCTAGGTCCTGTAACTGGTCTACACTTCTGAATGAGGTTACCTGGTTACATTCTGGACAGGATTTAGTATACCCACTTATGTCTTCAATTATTCCTGGCCAGTAATATCGCAATGCTATCTTTTGACAAGTGGCCCCTTTTCCTCTGTGAACACTGCCTGATGTAGCATGCTCTTGCTCCATAATCTCCTCCCTGTAGAATTTTAGCACTACCAGTTGTCCATGCCCTTTAGGTCCTTTTCCAGCTTTTCTATATAGTAGGCCATTTTTCATATACAAGTCTCCTTTCTCTGGAGGGTTATGGCTTTTAGGTAATTTGCCAAAGCAAGGCTTCAATGTGCTGTCTGCTGTTTGAGCCTTTTTCAACTTTATAGGATGAATGTTTATTGGATCTCCCTCCTCCTTTTTGATGCTCGACCTGGTATGGTTTGCTGACATGATAACAGGTTTTATTGGGTCACCCAAAAAGACATATTTACTTCCTATTACCAGCGGGTATATAGGATCATCACTCACTGCTGCTCTTATCACTCCTTCCACATAGCGAGTTCTCACGTTGATCCTTGCTATGGGAAGTGTCATGGTGACGGTTCCCTGCATTGCCCCTTGTATGTCCACTGTTTCTGTGGTAAGCTGATCAGGGTGCACTAGGGTTGCACTCACGACTGAGTCGAATTCCAATCCGGAATCATATAAGCACTGAATTTTAGTGCCATTACAAGTCACTTCCTCACAGACAGGTTGATGATGGAGGTCATTCTGACTAACTGCCAGTTCCTTCCTTCCCTTGTTCCCTGTTGTAAGACACGCAGCGTGATACGGAGGGTTGTTTCTTCTGCATTCCGCAGTATTGTGGTTACTCTTTTGGCAAGATTTACACCACTGTCCTTCCTTTCTTGAAGGTCTATTATCTGATCCTAGAGGGTTTTTGTCTTTATAATCAGTTTTGTGTTTGTTCTTGTTGGAATTGTCCCTATGTTCATAGTTGGTACAGTTTTGTGAAGGTTTGAAGTTCTCACCCTGCTTCTTCTTATTTCCTGATACTTCTGACTGAGCTGCTTGATATCTCTCAACCATGGTTAAAATATCTTCCAATCTCTCAGCTCCTTGCTCCATAAGAAATTTTCTCATTTCCTGAGGCACGGATTCTCTCAGTTGTTCCATCATGACCATTTCTTTTATATCTTGACATTTTCCTAAGCTAATCCATTTTGTCAGATAAGTTTCCAATCTGGCAGAAAACTGGTGATAGTTTTCTCCTGGAAGTAGCTTAGCAGTTCGGAATCTCTTTCTATAAGACTCAGAATTCTTTTCGTACCTGACCAATAAAGCTTGTTTTAAGATTTCATAATCTTCCTGGTCTTCTTTTGAGAGTTTTAAATAAACATCGTATGAAACTCCCTTCAGCCCCTGAGATAGTTTAAGGCTCCATTTTTCCTTTTCCAATCCATAGGTAGAGGCCATTCTCTCATATCTATCCAGGTACGACTCAATGGCGTCCCCCTTCTCAATAAATGGATCCAGGTGGAAACTCATGGCTCCATTTGCCGTGCTATGATTGGAGCTACTCTCAGAGTGAGGTGAGCTAGCACCATGATTGCTAGCTGCTCCCTGGAGTTCACGTTCCTTTAAGCTTAACTCATGAGCTCTTTGTAACCTTCTTTCTTCAGCTTCAGATTCCAACATTAGTCTCTTTTCTTCTCTTTCCAGTCTTTTGGTTTCTCTTTCTGCCTCTAATTTCTTATCCTCTGCTTCCATTCTTTTGGCTTCTCTCTCTGCTTCCATTCTTTTGGCTTCTGCCTCAACTTCCATTCTTTAAGTCTCTCTTTCTAAATATTTATCCACTTCAGTTGTGATATGTCGAATTAGAGCATCTCCTGTCATACCCAAGTCTTTTCCTTCCTGCATAATCGCAGCTCTAAACTTCACCAATTCAGCCATGATGCTTAC
The DNA here is from genome assembly GCA_024509875.1 of Oreohelix idahoensis. Classification (NCBI taxonomy): domain Eukaryota; kingdom Metazoa; phylum Mollusca; class Gastropoda; order Stylommatophora; family Oreohelicidae; genus Oreohelix; species Oreohelix idahoensis. The sequence goes on along the minus strand of JAMPIV010019526.1, from coordinate 100,169 downwards.
TTACCAGAGGGTATATAATTTTATCTTCACTAACCAACTAACTTAATTAAAATCAATTAATTATTTTAAACAAGACAAATCCTTAAAACCCTCTGAGCGTTTCCTATTTACTTCGTACTCAATGGTACTATTATTACGAAAAAATTTATAAGTTTTAGAATTTTTTCAAAAAAATTATTTTTACCAACTATTTGTGGCTCAAGATAGAAGAATACATAGATAGTGGCTCAGGATACAAAATAATATCCCGCGAAAGAGCCCCCAATGTAGCGAAAGGTTTTTCTAGTATGATAATAGTGGTAGAGCAGAAGTAGAATCTCTCTCCAGAAAGTATGAAGTTCCAGTGCCCGAGAAGTACACTGGTATCACAAGTGAGTTACAGCTGTGAATACTCTGAGCTGGACAATAGATTTAAGCTTCAGAAGTATAAGTTGCTACTTTCGCTATAGTAACCCTATGTGATAATATAATTAAATTAGAAAAAGTAACTCAAAATTTAACAGTTAAAAATGTAACAAGTCAAATGAGTACAATTATCCAATTTATTATGTACATCTATATATTCTTGTAATGAGAAATGGTTGTTGGAAGATGGTAGAATGTATGATTATTTACAGTTACAAATCAACTAAACAAGCTAAAAAAAAGTCTTGGATTTATCTTCCACTGAACTTATAAAACAAGTTTGTCACATTATCTATTGCCATCTAGTTGTCATCATTAAACAGTCAATTTAGAAACTGCTCACAGGATTTGTTGGATGGATACATATAAAACTCATCTGATCTTAGTTCGAGGTTCCTGAGACACACTTGAATCCGGAAGACTTTCCTTCAGCCCGCCCTATAACTACGGGGTCTAAGGTGTTGAAGATTGATTGACCTCTAGGCTTCAGTGAGCTGGATCAACGGTCTTCAAGTCTTTTGGGTAAATTCAGTCAGGAATGATCATAATCTTGATCAGCAATGATCATAAAACTTGATCATAAAACCTGGAACAAAAGGTAATAGGTGGCCATGGTGTTCCAACAATCTCACCACCCACTGCTGTTCATGATGCGACCATGTCTTCAGGGTTTGTATATAAATGAATGAATCATGGTAGTATGTTACAGAGATAGCATGATAAGATAATGTATACTGTGCAGAATTAACAAAATACATGAATAAATCATATGTTATGATACATGGGTATGATATAACCTTTGCCTTCCACTCATGGATGCCAAGTCACTTATGTACTTGCTGGTATGTCGTAAGCTTCCAGGCAAGAATTAGCCGTGATATATTTGGCTAACCAATTAATGGTTATGCTTCCTGGCAATGCCGGTGAAGGTTATCTCTGGTTAGCGTCATTCCCTTTTTTAATATATCTGATACAATCAATCAGAAATAAATTCTGAAATAAAATGATATTAGTAATACATATATCTTTAATAAACTTACATACCCTCTTAGGATTTATAAGCTCACGGTGAGACTATATTGGTTGAAGTTAATCTGCCCTGCATGCAGCGTGAAAAAATAACTTTTCTTGCAGATACTGTCTTCCAGTTTCTCACTCTGGCTTCTGGATTTGGTGTGTGTGATTTACAAGTTAGTTAGTTAGTTCCGTCTGTTATTTTGCTGTAATACCCTGTTCAACCAAAACCCAATGAAGGGTTACAAACGGTTATATTGGGGTATATAGTGTGTTGATATCTTTGCTGGTATCACTTTCCTAGTCCAGAAAAGAACTGGTCCTGAAAAGGACCACTAGCTGGCTGTCTGGATTCCTCTTTGTTTGTCCGGTTGTGGTGCCGTGCCGCTTATAGTGTTTTTTATGTCCTGCCTCACTATCTAGCTTGTGTGGTTTTGTGTGCTTTTGCCCTTCTTGTTTCTGTTTCTTGTGTCTTCCTTTGCTCTTGTATCTTAGATAGCGCTTTTTCTATAATTGTTGGGAGTAGCTTTTCCAGCGTTTCCTCGATGACTTCTTCGTCTTGTTGATCGTTCATTTTAATATCTTTTGTGTTTGATGTTATTTCTTCAATGGTCATTCTTTCTGCTTCTATTCTCTTCAGTACCTCTTCGTTTCCTTCTTTCAGTTCTATCAGCTTCTTGATATCTTCTTCTACCTGCTGTTGAATTCTTTTCATGTCTTGGTGTATTATTTTCATGTCGTTCATGAATTGTTGTTGTTTCGCGCTTTCCGAGCTATCAGGGATTTCTTCACATCTGGCCGTTGATGTTCTGTCTTTGTGTGGGTGCCGGTTTTCTCTCTCCTTTCGCAGTTGCTGTTTTAGATCTTTCACCTCAGTCGTGAGCTGTCTGACCTGTTCTGTTAGGCTGTCTTGGCGCCTATTACCTTGAGTACTTGAAATCAGTGTGTTTTTTGCCTCTTGGTACGATATCCCCTTTCCAATGGCAACTGTAATTATTTGCCTTGTTTGTTGGTATTCGGGACACCCTCTGTATCGTGCTCCGTGCTTTCCGAGGCAGTTGGAACATTTTCTATTGTTATTTGGTGCTTTGTAGTCGCGGTCTTGTTTTGCCTTTGGGCAGTCTTTGTATTCGTGGCTGCCCGCACAGTATCTGCAGACCGTCTCTTTTCTGCACGTGTTCTTTGTGTGAGAAAATCCCTGGCACTTTGAACACTGCATCACTGGTGGGATGTAGGCATGTGTTCTTCGAGGTCTATTCTGGATAGTGATGTTTTCCGGGACTGTTTGCCCTTGTAGAGTCACTATTATCAGTCTGGTGTCTTCTTTGTTCCAGGACTTAAGCCTTTCTGCGTGTGTGAATCTGTACCGAGGGTTTTTGGCCTGGATGTAGCTGAGGGCCTCTGTGTCTGACAAGCTTGTGTCTATCCCTTTGATGACTACTCTCTTGGTTTCAGTGTAGATTTCTGCTTGGATTTTGATCCGGTGTGGTAGCTGATATTCTTTAGGCCCGGATGTCAGAGCAGTCATCAGCAATTTAGTCTTTTCTGTATCATTCAGGGCAAGTGTCACTCCCTGTTGGTGCCTTCTGATACTTATTATGCCTCTTTTGCCTACTACTTTCTCCAGGATATTGATTACTTTGTCGTCCGGGAGTGCCCTGAGTGTGGCTTCTTCGGACAACTGCGTAATTTTTATTTTGCGCTCTTGATCCTGTTCTTTGTGATTGCTTTTTCGTAGTTCGCCTGGGCGGCATCTCCCTTCTGTCTGCTCATGATTTTGCTTCTCTTGATCACCACGGGGGACTTGGCTATTCTCTGTTGAATTCCGGCGTATCTCGATGTCTGACACTGGAGCCACCTCAAATAGTGCTTCTTTCAATGTTGGAGTGAGACTAAGGAACTCGTCTCTGTCTTCACGCATTCTGTATAGTTCGTCCATAGCGGTCTCTGCGATATCTTCTGGGTCTAATTCGTCTAGTTCAGATGATGTTGTCCCCTCATCAGCAGCTGGCTGTGAGGTGACGTCTTGTTGTTCTGCACTTTTGTCTACCTCTTGAGCCGGTCCGTGTTGAAGAGGTGTCTCTTCCACCTCCTTTATAGTGTTTGCAGGTGACCTCTCGGCATCGTGTGGTGGTGTCATTGGTGTTTGGTGCAGCTTCTCTGTGGTAGACCGGGTTTCTGCAGAAGAGTCGGGTACGTGTGGTGGAGGCAACATGAATCTAAGCTCCTGTTTTCCTTTCTCTTTCCTTTCAAGCGTCTGTTCTATCCCCTGTATCAGTCTCTTCACCCTCTCACGCTCAGGGTCTAGGCCGTGGACGTTTGCAGCTGCCCTTTTCTCTCTTCTTTCCAACCATCCCCTCATCTTCTCCAGGTGGTGTAGCAATCTCATCGTTTCCTCATCCTCTGGATCTATATCTTCTAGGCCAGGGACGCCTGCATCTGCCCTCTCCTCTGTCTCGCAAGGAGTCGGGCCCCTCAGCCTCTCAGTCGGGTCGACACACGTAGCAGCTAACTCCGTCGTCGTGTCTAGAGTTGGAGGAGGACCGGTCTCAGCACGAGTACTTGGGGCAGTCTTGCTCTCTGGCTGTCTGTCTTTTTTGTTGTTTGAAGCTTTGTTATTCACATGGCTGTTCAGCGCTGGCGGGCTGGTGTAGACCTTCCTCCTTTTGGCATGATGTTTATTTCGGGTCATTTTGATGAAAATGTGATCTTGTCTCGAATAGTGGCGTCCTGAGAAGGAGGTTGGTCACCCTGATCGTTGTTGAAAAAATTTGTTGTTCAACCCTGTGTGATTTACAATGCGCCGCTCTGTCCTTATATTTCAGTCTCTCGCCCGTCCGAGAAAGCACCATTAAAAGTCCCAAAAGATTTTCGTTTCATCTCTTGGTTTGAGGCGATTTGAAGCAATCTGTGCTTTTCCTGCACTTGTTTTCTCTTCTGTTCACTTACACACTTATATCCATCCTTCCTTCCTATGTATCGTTACCTTTTTCCCATATGAGGCTTTCATTCTATATAAGTTTTATTTAAATGCCTTTAGGCATGTAGCTATAATAAATTTTTAAAGATTATTAGCTAACTTTTAGCCGATGTGATGAAGGTGAAAAATATTAATTATCTTTAAAACTATTTATATTGGAATAATATCCTTTTGGATATAATTCATAGTCCATCTCCTTTAGTGAACTATTAATATTTAATTGTAGTCCAACAAGGCGTTCTCTTGTAGTGAATAATTTAATTTCCAGTAAATGCAAACTTTTAAAGTCCGCCATACATTCCTATATAGCTATTTCCTCATTCTTCAGTAATATTGTCTGGCTTTAACCGTAATTCACATTTCCGCTGTCTTCAAACTTCAAAGCAAGATCCGCCGAGTGTTATTACTGCGCTGTGTGTGTGTGTGCGTCGCGTTACACACATTTTTTTTCCACAACAAAGCAAGAGGAACCAAATTTCGCTACACTACAATGATATGCACCAACAGTGTCAAAGAGGACAAGGAAGTGTTTTACCAACAATTACAAAAAGAAATGAATTGTACACCAAGGTATGATCTTATCTCAATAGTTAGAGATCTCAATGCTAAGGTTGGAACACATAAAACGTACAAGGAAGCAGTAAAGGAAAGATACGGCAACGGAATAGCAAATGAAAATGGTAAACAAATTAATCGACTATTGTGGCATTAACAACATTGTCATTGGTTGAATACTTTTTCCGCACAAGAAAATTCACAAATTAACGTGGGAGCAACCAGATGGCTGTGACAGAAACCAGATAGACCACATAATGATCAACGAAAGATGGAGACATTCTCTGCAAGATGTGAAAGTAAAAAGAAAAGACACAGATGTGGGAAGTAATCATAAGCTAGTACTTGCAAGAATAAATATGAAGATCAGAACTACTGGGCCAAAAATAACAAAACAGAAAATATTTACCATCAGTAAATTGAAGTACCCCATCATGACAAAAGAATTTGTATCTGATATAAAGAAACGTTATCAAACTGCCCAGAGCCAGGAGGAGACAGCAGTTCAAGACGTTGACCAGAAATTCAGTACAATTTCAACAATATATAGAGAAAGCAACAAATCTTTTTTTTTTTTTTTTTTTTTTTTTTTTTTTAATTCCAGAAAGGGAGATACAAGATTGAATAACACCAGAAACGCTGAAAACCGGTGGGATGAGAAAATAAATCAAAAGAAAGACAATAGAAGCACATGTATCCTAAGCTGAAGGTAATATATAAAGAACAGCACTGTCAGTTGAGCAAGGAAATAAATTGTCAAACCCGATCCGACAAAAGAAATTTGATAGATATTCTTGCAAGTCAGGCAGAAGAAGCAACTTTGAGGAATGAACAAAGTACAGTGTAAAAAGTAACAAAATCGATCAGTGGAAAACGAGGCGCAAACATTACACTAGTTATAGACAAGAACGACAATCTCACCACTAAAGAACGGGGGCAAGACACAAGTTGGACAGAACATTTCAGAGAAACACTAAAAAAGCACCTCCAGAGTAAAAACTGAACATTCCAGGGGCTGAAAATGACTTATAAATACAGATATTCTACGTAGGGAAGAAATCATTCCAGCTATCAAAGGGCTGAAGAACGGAAAAGCTCCAGGCTATGACAACCAAAATACAGAGCTATTTAAAACGGATCCTGCATTAGCGGCAGAGTTATTAGAACCACTATTTGCATAAATCTAGCGGAGACAACACCAGTGCAGTGGAACAAATGGATAATTGCTAAATTGCCAAAGAAAGATCAGCTCACTGACTGCAACAAAAAGAGAGGAATTACTCTCCTATCAGTTCCCTGCAAATATCGGGCAGAATAATTATTCAAAGAATTTCAAGAGTACTAGCCCATAAACTAAGGAAGGAGCAAGCAGGATTCAGAAGAAATAGATAATGTGCAGATCATATATTCACATCAGGAACATAACAGAGCAGTGTTCAGAATGGCAGAGGCAACTGTATATAAATTTTGATTACTTTGAAAAGGCGTTTCACAGCATACACAGGGATAGCCTCAGGGAAATACTGAGGGCTTCTGGAATCCCAAAGAGCACGGTCTCCATCATTAACAGCCTGAACGCTAATTTCACATGTTGTGTTGGGCAAAGGAACTTAACGTTTGAGGTGAGAATAGGAGTACGTCAGGGATAACCCTGATCAACCACTCTGTTTTTAACTTACATAGACTGGGTTAAGCGTCAGGCAACAGCGGATGCTGCACGAAGGATGGCCGCCGATCGAGCAAAGGAGAGGCAGTTTGATGCTGCCATAGCAGACCCAACCAAGCATGATGGCCACTGACTGCTTTGACGGTCGGCGGTTAAAGATCAAAGAAGAAGAAATATAACAAACAGGTGGGGCTAAACATTAATCTCAAGAAGACAGAAGCTATGACACGTAATGTAAGAAACCCTGCACCCAGAAAAATAAGGGGCAAGAGGTGGAAAATGCAAAAAAATTTACATACTTAGGAAGCATAGTAACACCAGATGGAGGAACAAACAAAGACATCAGTAATAGAACGAATAAAGCCAGAATAGCCTTCGCCAACCGAAACAACATCTGGAAATCCTCCCAATACAATAGAAACACTAAATTAAAAATATATATGAGAGCTGCGCAAGTTTTGTACTTCTGTACGGTGCAAAATGCTGAAGAGTAGCAGAAAAGGAAATGTTCAAATTGTTCTCTTTCCTCACAACTCGCCTCAGGAAAATCCTTTGAATTTTCTGGCCGAACACTATCACCATCCAAGAACTGCTAACTCAGAGTCACCAAGAAGACATGCATATCATCATAGCGGGTAGACACTGGGATTGGGTTGGCCACATCCTCAGAAGAGACCCTGACACCACCAACATAACTGCCATGCTATGGACTCCAGCGAAAGCGAGGATGGTCAAAAGCCACCTGATGGATAACTATGGAGCCAGAGATGCTTAACATGAACCAGAGCTAGGGTACCATACGAAGGATGGCTGTCGACCGCGCAAAGTGGAGACACTTTGTTTGTTGCTAGCTACAAGATGCCACAAGGCGTGGTAGTCACTGTTTGATATGTCACTCAGCGGCCGAGTACCAAAGGAGAAGGCAGACTGAAAATAAAAGGAAATGGTGTAGGGGGGCAAAGTTGCACTCTTAGTACATGAAGACTACAAAAAAATAAATTAGGGACAATTTAACTCGGACTATATTGAAAGAATTAATGTAACAATAGACAGAAAATAGTGAGCCAGAAAAACTAATAATAATAGACATTTATTGCTCCAAGGAAACATGACAAATTGTGATATAAGTAAAATTAGCTCAGAAATAATTAACAGCATTACTCGTCGCGGATTGTAAAGCACATCATAACGCCTGGGAAATGAACATAAACGATCAAGCAGGGAAGAGGTTGCTGCCCTTTACTAAAAAATCAGACCTAGTCATACCAAATGATTGCTGAATAAAATAAACCCTTCCTACACAGAATCACTCTCGTCTGATAAGTGAGAAGTAGTAAGTGATACAAGTCCTGACCACTTACCCATAGAAATAACTCTAAACGATAAATACAGACCTAATACAGGAAATCCCAAAGATACTTTTAGTTTCATAAAAGCAAACTGTGAGAGCTTCCAACCGGCGCTAAATAAACATGAACAGACAAGAAATAGAATCTGACAATGCAGATTTACTCGTAGATAAACTAACAAGTCAAATTCTAAAATAGTCATTAAAGATATACCAAACATAAACATGCCAAAATACCTAAAACAAACACAAACCGGTAATGATAGGAGGAAACACAAAACAGAAGACAACTACTTAAATTATAAGAAAATGAGAAATGAAAGTAATAAAACCACTCTAAAACTAAAGAAATTAACTTGAAAACATTCTTACTTACTTACTTACTTAGTCGTTCCCATTCTACCGTGAGGTGTAGAGGTTTGGAAGAGAGAGCGCCAGACTTTCCTATCGGCTGTCTTCCTCCTGGCCTGGTTCCATTCTAGTCCTCGGTCCTTCAAAGATTGTCTAATGCTGTCCTCCCGGCGGACTCTGGGTCGTCCTGGGGGTCTGGATCCCTGGCTCTTTGTTTCCCATGCTTGTCGTGGTAGCCAATCTTTTCCCATTCTGCAGACATGGCCAAACCATCTTAGTTGGGACTGTTCTACTTGGGTCTGCATGGGGTAGGATTTTAGGCCTTGACGTATCGTCTGGTTGCTGACCAAGTCTCTTCTTGTTACTTCAACCACCTTTCTTGAAAACATTCTTCCAACCTTAAACAGAAAAACACAGATAGGGGAGATAAGGATTTGGTTTGGTTTTTAAGGACCATCTTCATTGCACACGGACAATTCTATAAGTGCTCCAATTGCCTCCATTAGATCACACACGGAGGATATCAGCACAGTGCACACTCCATAGCATCGATGAGGATCCCAATGTGGGTATCCAGAAATCGTACATTCTATAAATATTTTTGAGGTGGGTAGGTTTCCGATTTTTAAATTTTGCCACGGCACCGGCCGTTTGGCCAACTATTTGCAATTTCCTATCCCTTAGATAAGTACCTAGCAGATTTTATTTCTAATCGTTGCGAAGAAAGAAAAAAAATAGTAATTTATTAATTTATACTTGTAATTGCAGGTCAGACCTAAAACAAAGTTATACCCACGTGTCTCAGCCTAAATTACGAAGTGGGGCAGCACGGAGTGGCAGAGAAACAAAAAATATCTAGAGACAGGTTGCCCTCAATTTGCACCCGTCCCGTTGGCGCCGATTCAGAATAACGCCGGTTATAACAACCGAAGGTAATTAAAAAAGATTGAACAAATTAAAACATATACATTTTAAAACTTCTTATTACATTAACATAAAATATTATTATGTCTTTTTTTATAATATTAAATTAAAGGCATTAGATGACTAGTACAAGAGGCTGGCTTGGACGCAAGTTACAAATGAAGATGTAACATGGGTGCTCGGAAACCATGGCGAGCCCCTTTCTAGTGAAGACATTAAAGAATCGACTGATCATCCAAGCAGTGGCGTATTCTCTATGTGTGCTGTGCGTGCTGCGCACACCTATGCCCGAAGGAAAATAAAAATTTAATTTATTACTCTGTAAAATATTTCTCTTCTAATGTTCGGCTTTCGGACCGCACGCACCAGGATAACGGATTTTCCCGCATAGAATCTACGAGTATAATCTGGTTTCAGTTTCCCCAGACGCTATTTGTAGTGCAGTTTTTACTGGTTGGTAGCAATCGCCCGAAGTTTCTCGGGTAATTCCGTCACAATGCGTGCGGCTCGTTTCGGATTCACGTCTGAACACTGGTTTAATTGGATCGGGGTCAAAGGCCAGATACGTAAATACAATGCGAACATGCGTGCGGTGGCCGTACAGCTCTCGAGTTGTAAAAATCGGTTGTCTCCGTCCAGTGTTTTTTGTGATTAATTTTTGTTAGTTGCCGGGAATGCAGATTATTACAGTGACAGTGAGTTTCAAGTTAAGTTAATTAGTATTTCGGAGATAATTGACATATACCCCTTGTCACGAACGGTTTATAGAATGAATGTCAGTACTCATGCTCCGGTGGGAACTAGATATGTTTATGTAAGTTGCGAGTTGAAGTGAGTGAATGTTAAGTTTGACTGCGGGCATGAATGCATTAGTAGCAGTAAGCGCTAATGTCGAGTTCACGGGCATGGCTGAGTTGTTGTGAATGAAGTGGTGGTGAAGACTGGTCAGGTGTGAAAAGGGTCATGGGTAAAAAGGTCATTCGAGACAGAGATTAGAGCGAGGAGAGATTACGTGGAGAGTGAAGGCGAATTGGATGAAGAAAAATAGGAAATATATTGTGAAATTCGTTCCATGAGATGCTGTTCTAATTATGCACATCATACGTTGTGCTTTTCTTATGTGATGATTTATGGCCAAAGCGGCAGTCTGCCTGTGTTATTGTGTTATACTCAAGTTTGTGACATAAAGTCGTCGGATATCGTATCTACGTGTTGGAGTTTAGTGAGTTAACAATTAGCTGTGAAAAACGAGCCATGTTTGTCGCTCCATGTGTATGTAATACATATTTGTCAATGTGTACACACAGCAAGCACTTGACAATTTTGGGGGACTCGTAAGTGGAAGAGAGGACCCACCCCTAATTTTCTGCAGAATTTTTGACAATTTCGCCTTCTCATGAATTGTTGTTGAAAAATTACATCAAGCGGAACAGAGAACTAGGCCTATTTGTTTGAATCAGGTCACAAGAACTTAATGTGCAAAACTGAAGTCTTCATTTCAGTGATAGTCAGCAATGGTATAGCTGCAGAAGGACTGAATATTTAAGAGCGAAGAATAGTTTAATCACTGGCGGAGAGACGAAGGGACAGTTTTGACAAAATCGACAGTGTTATTTTGGAAAGTATCACGAAGAATGAAAAGGCAGTAATCAGTCTTGTTTACCTCGGCGCACTGATATTGGGTTATTCCGCCCCGTGATGAGTGTGCTGATCTGTCGTCAATTTATCTGTGCTGTGTAGTTCGGCATGACTGTTGACACGAAAAATCGTCTGCTGGGTCTTGTAATGGAATAACAAGGCCATTGTTTTGCTGGTGATCGGCTGAAATCAGAACATCTTGCCTGGAGATGGTGTAAGCAGAGAGAGACGCATTTTACTGTGCTACCCTTTGGACCAGTAGTGAAGAAGATCCGGTTCACCGTACTGAGAGCTCAGGTGCACGTAGGAGCTGATTTTGATATTTGACTGTGCTGTGTTACGACGTAAAGCGTGTTGTTTGTGGTGTCCATCATTGAGCTGTAACACCGGGACTCCAAGCCTGCGCCTATCTCAAGTGGAGCAGCGGACAAAGGATATGGTTAAGTTAAGTTTGTTATTAATTTTGTTAATTTCCAGTCTTCTGTTTACTTGACTTGTGCGTCTGTATATTCTCTTTTATATATATAGGCTATACTTCTTTTAATTAATTTATTTGGTTATTTATTTCTTCCTTGATAAGGTTATTGCCCGGAACTAATAGGGTTTTTTTTTTTATTTTTTATTAATTCCATTCTTTCTTCAATAGCATTTTTGCAGATTAATTAACGTTATATTTGAACCCTATGATCTGTTATATTTAAAGGTGTACTAAACTTAATTTATTTTGATACTAGTTCCTTTTAGAACTTGACAATTTTGCTTCGTCATATCTAGACTTCCTTCTGTCTATCACTTCTACAGTGTACTCGAAACTTATGTTATTTTTATGTTAGCTCTTGTTATTAGTTAAATATTCATATATTCATTCCTGTTTGCCCTTGCTGCAGGGTGCACGAGTAGAGCTCTTGGGTTACTTCATTGTCCAGTGTTTTGTTTTTGTTTCGTTCATATTGTGTGGTAGTATTTAATTTCGATTTCTGTATAAGGGTGATTTTGAATGGTGAGCACAATCCATCTTTCTTCATTGAAGAAATTTGCCTTGTGTTGTCTTTAATAGGTTTTGTAAGACAAATTGCGCTGTAGGGAACCCAATCTGTCTAAGACTTGGGGAATTGTGAAGCCTCGTGTAATTTGTGGAACAATTGTTGGCGTTAGTTGTTTGCGTTTAGTTTGTTTACTTATTGTCTTGTATAATAGTCTTTCTTTCGTGGTGTTTTTCTGGCGTGATTCTCAGTCCTTTGCTCTGCTATCCGTGTGTATAAGTTATTTTACGATATCCTGTTTTTGTCCGTTCAATAGGTTTGGGTGTAAATATAAGGTCTATTCTTACTTTCTTGGTCTATAACTTCCTCTCCACTGGCCTATCAGTTGTTGTAGCGTCGTGTGTTCTGTGATTATCATTTCAATCATCATCATACCATTTGTGTTAACATAAGCAGACACATTTTATTTTGGTCTATTACAGTTTGTAATGCCAACAGACTGATACAAGAGATTAACCCAGTGTGTAGACCCAGTGTGAAGAGTTGTTCAAAATCTGTTGTGTATGACAGACGTTCTTCATAGGTGAAGGGGTATCCATTATAGTTTTCCACACCATTCGACATATCAGGTGGTATACATTTTTTTCTCTCTCCTTAATTGTTTTTCGGTTGCATCATTTTTTCATAGTTATCATAGTTGATACATATTACAGGATGTCTAGCCTCTTGGATTTTATCACCAAGGGAGAGGCACTTGGTAAATCAGGGGATGAACTTGAATTATGGGCCAAGACAAATTTTGTGGATGCTGAGGAACGGAGGGAACGCAATGAAGAAAGAGATCTTAGGAAGTTAGAAATTGAGGCTGAAAGGGAAGCAAAGAAAGAAGAAACAAGGAAAGCTGAAATTGAGGCTGAAAGGGAAGCAAAGAAAGAAGAAACAAGGAAAGCTGAAATTGAGGCTGAAAGGGAAGCAAGGAAAGCTAAAATTGAGGCTGAAAGGGAAGCAAAGAAGGAAGAGACAAGGAAAGCTGAAATTCAAGCGGATAAAGAAATTACTTTGAAGAAACTGGAACTTGAGGCTGCTAGTTCTAGACCAGCTACTAAGGAGTCTACTCGTCCTTTCAAGCTGCGACTCCCATCCTTTGTTGAGGGCGTCGATATGATGGACGTGTATCTAGAAAGATTTCAACAAGAAGCAGTATCTTGGAAGGTTAAAAAAGAAGATTGGCCATCTTTGCTCAATAATTGTTTGACCGGAAGAAGTTTACAATGTGTCTTTGCTTTGCCAGTAGAGGATCGCATGAATTATGACACAGTGAAAGAGACACTGCTTTGAAGATTTAGACTGACAGCTCAAGGGTACCGTGAAAGATTTAAGGAGGCTATTCCTACAACAAGCAATGACTTTAGTGAGTTTATTGCGGAAATCAAGTTGCTGTTCAATAGATGGATTGAACTATCAGGTATTGTGAAGGATTTTGATGGGCTATCTGACCTTATACTACAGGACAAGGTTCTATCGTCTTGCAATCCAGAGTTAGTGGCTTTTCTACAAGAGCGAAAGCCAAAAGATATAAATATTATGTCAGAGCTAGGACAGCAGTATGTCAATGCGCACCCGGGGAAGCCGATTCACAAGCAGATAGTTGCTGAGACCTTTCCAGCTTGTGTGGCTCAAGACAAAACTGAAAAGAAGCCATACATACATCCTCGGGCCCGCAGCTTAGACAGGTATGTTGGTAAAGATGGTGGAAATAGAAGATGGAACGGGGACAGAAGATATTCTCCTAAGAGACAGTACCCTTCTTTTGGGTCAGGCTACAGTAGAAGGGGTTGTTATAAGTGTGGCTCAAGGCGTCATCTATCTTATCAGTGTGGGAGAGACCCAGAGAGGTGTCCCTTTAACCCACAAAGAAGTCCATATGCCAGCCCAAAGAAAAATTATAATGGCAGTCCAAAGAGAAGCTCTTACAAGCGCCAAGAGACGGATTCCAACTGCCCCAATTGTAATGAGAGAAGAAACAGTCGAAAAGAGAGCCCAAAGGAAAACACTGAGCATGCAAATTCAGCTACTGCACTTGATACATTTAATAGCGAGGAGTGTGAGGGGTGCAGAACATTGTTCGAGCCTGATGGCAAGCCTATTTTAATATGTGGACACACTTTGCCTTGCCTTTCATCAGTTGATGGGAATGGCACCTTAACTTTACATAAGGGTTTTGTGGAGAATAAACCTGTATCTGTTTTGAGGGACACGGGCTGTACAACCATTGGCATTAGGAAGACATTGGTTAAGGATACGTATTATATTGGAAAGATGGCCAAATGCATTACATTTGGTGGTAATGTCGAGTACTATCCATTGGCGATAGTGCAGATCGACACCCCTTTCTTGTCGGGTAGAGTTCGAGTATGCGTCCTTGACTCTCCCGTCGCTGATCTCATTATTGGAAATGTAAATGGGATTCATGATTGCACCAGTCATGATATAGAGGAGTGGGAAAATGGGCATGATTTGTTTGCTAACGCAGTAATGACGAGGGCTCAGACTAAGGCGGATGATGCAAATATTATGATATCACAACCCAGTAATATCCCTTGGGTGCCTACGGTTGCTGGAATAACAGCATCGGATTTTGTAGACATACAGAGGAAAGACATTTCACTTCTGCCTTTGTTTCAGTTGGCTGAGTCTAAGAACATACGGCATACCAAGTCTGTTCGATACTGGTTTGAGGTTAGGAACTCCATTCTAATCAGATGCTTTGCAGAGCAACATTCAGTCATTACACAAGTGGTTATTCCAGTGGAACTGAAGGATACAGTGTTAAGGACAGCACATGATATCCCTTTTGCGGGTCACATGGGTATTGCAAGAACTCGCTGTAGAGTGTTGTCCCAGTTTTACTGGCGTGGATACAATAAGGATGTGAAGGTTTACTGTCGGTCGTGTAAAGTGTGTCAGAAGACAAGCCAGAAAGGAAGGACTCCCAAGGCACCATTAGTAGCAACAGATTTGGCATTTCGCCCTTTTCAGAAGGTTGCAAAAGACATTATTGGGCCCCTTCCAGTTATGTCTGATCGGGGATATAGATTTATTCTAACATTGGTTGATCTATGTACAAGGTGGCCTGAAGCATTGCCAATGAAATCCATCACATCAAAGGATATAGCAGAGGCTCTAATGAGCTTATTTAGCAGATTAGGATTTCCTGAAGAGATTTTGTCTGACAGGGGCCGGCAATTCATTTCAGAAGAGATGAAACACATATCTAAACTGTTAGACATAGCCCAAGTGTTCACCACCCCATATCATCCTCAGAGCAACGGGGTCTGCGAGCGGTTCAATGGGACACTGAAAAGAATGCTAGGTAAGGTTACAGGAGATTTTCCACAGTTATGGGACAGATACCTACCGGGAGTTTTGTTTGCATACAGGGAGATGCCACAAGAGAGCACAGGATTCTCACCGTTTGAGCTAGTATTTGGCGCAAATCCTCGGGGTCCAATGAAAATTTTAAGAGACTTACCGGAAATTACGCTGATGATAGCGTTAGGTCAAGTTATGAGTATGTCATTGACTTGCGAGAACGCATAATTACATCGTGTTCGATAGCACGTGAGGCATTACAGACATCGGGTGCAAGGTATAGAGCATACGCCAATAGGAATAGCAAACTTGTATCCCTCAGTCCTGGCAGCGAGGTATGGTTGTTGCTACCTACCAAAGAAAATCACCTGCTAGTGAGCTGGCAAGGTCCATTTCAAGTAAAGAAACAGATTACTGATGTGGATTATCTGATATTAGTCCGAGGGAAGGAGAAGATTTTCCATATTAATATGCTAAAACCATTTTGTAGTACGTCCAACTGAACTGGAACCAGTTGTGAACGCTGTTCTTGATAGTACAGTTACTGTAGCTAGTGCAGCAGTCATCGAGGAAGATGGAGAGAAAGGAGAGGAGGTCAATCTCCAGATCCCACTATTGCCGTTGGTTGCCTCGGAGTCATGGAGAGATGTAGAGGTCTCTGCATCTCTCCCGCAGAATCAGAGGAAACAGGTGAAGTCACTGCTGTGCGAATTTCAAGATGTACTCACAGATATTCCTGGAAGAACTGATTTAGTTGAGCATGATATTAAACTGACCTATGGAGAGCCCATCCGGGTGAGACCATATCCTATTCCACTACATTATACTTCTGCTGTTGAAAAAGAAGTGAATGATATGATACGCTTAGGTGTTATCTCCCCATCTGAATCATCATACTCATTTCCCATGGTCATCGTGCGGAAGAAGGATAAATCCCTACGGATATGTATAGACTTCCGCCGCTTGAATAGTGTCACAGTGGTAGATGCGGAACCTATGCCCAACCAAGAAGTCCTCTTATCCCAAATAGCGGGGGCAAAGTATTTCACCAAACTAGACTTATCGAGGGGGTATTGGCAAATTCCCTTAGCAGAAGGCGCTAGGCCACTTACAGCATTTTGTACCCCTCAAGGTCTTTTCCAGTTTAATTATATGTGCTTTGGACTGGTGAATGCCCCTGCAACTTTTGTGAGAATGATGAGAATGCTTTTGAGGGGACAGAAGGATGTTATCACATATATTGATGACATCTGTTTGTTTCATGACACGTGGGATGAACATGTAGAGGGATTGAAGTCACTGTTATCATGCCTTCGGGTGCATCACCTTACAGCAAGACCCAGTAAGATTAAGGTGGGGTTTCAGGAGTTAACGTGTCTGGGGTATGTGGTAGGACAGGGTGTTTTAAAACCAGTTGATCAGACAGTTGGAAGAATTTTGAATTTGCAACCTCCAAAAACAAAGAAACAAGTACGTAGTTTACTCGGTCTGATAAATTTTTATCATAAATTTATCCCCAGGTTCTCTTCATTGTCGGCAGCTCTAACATCACTCACTAAAAAGGGCACGCCGAACAGAGTGGTCTGGACTGAAGAGTGTGATAGAGCACTGAAGAACATCAAGGCTGTATTCTCCAGCGAGCCCATTCTTCTACTGCCAGACTTGGCTAAGCCCTTTGTACTGAGGACTGATGCTTCTGCAGTGGGCATTGGTGCGTGTCTGATGCAAGAACATGATGGGTTTCTACATCCTGTCATGTATGTCAGCAGGAAGTTGCTTCCGGCTGAAACGCGATATGCCACTATAGAGAGAGAGTGTTTAGCCATTATTTGGGCTGTTTCCAAACTCTCTAGGTATTTGTTAGGATCTCATTTTGTACTGGAAACGGACCATTGTCCTTTGACTTTTCTTAAGTCATCTAGATCACCAAATTCACGTTTGACAAGGTGGTCATTGTTGTTACAACAGTACAACTTCCCTGTTTTTCCTATTCAGGGTAAATTAAATGTTCTTGCAGATTCGTTATCTAGATTATGAAAACTTGCTTGTAGTAAATGGGTGTGTTTTTTTTTAAACCACCATTTCTATGTAGTATTTGATACTTGTACATGAGTAATGTTTTGTCAACTGTATTCTGCATGATTTTTGTATAAGCTAAGTTCTTATCATATGTTGTGTATCCAGTACAGGGTTATAGAACAGATATTCTCCGGTATAGGAGAATTTGGTGAAATTGATGTAATGTATCACCTTTAATTTTGTGTGTAATTAGAGATGCATGATTTTTGCCATATGGTTGCTGTTGTATTTTTCTAGCAACTCGGTTCTATTGTAATTTTTTTTAATTTTATTTTTGTGTTCTTCAGAATGTTATTATTGATTATTTGTAGATGGCATATTTTCACACTGATGCTATAGATTTTGCCCACATATGTAATCAGAGGTTTTGGATGGTTGGTTTCCTGATATCTACCACCCATCCAGTGAAAAACTATGTTTTTCACTTGGAGAGAGAGGGGTGGATGTCACGAACGGTTTATAGAATGAATGTCAGTACTCATGCTCCGGTGGGAACTAGATATGTTTATGTAAGTTGCGAGTTGAAGTGAGTGAATGTTAAGTTTGACTGCGGGCATGAATGCATTAGTAGCAGTAAGCGCTAATGTCGAGTTCACGGGCATGGCTGAGTTGTTGTGAATGAAGTGGTGGTGAAGACTGGTCAGGTGTGAAAAGGGTCATGGGTAAAAAGGTCATTCGAGACAGAGATTAGAGCGAGGAGAGATTACGTGGAGAGTGAAGGCGAATTGGATGAAGAAAAATAGGAAATATATTGTGAAATTCGTTCCATGAGATGCTGTTCTAATTATGCACATCATACGTTGTGCTTTTCTTATGTGATGATTTATGGCCAAAGCGGCAGTCTGCCTGTGTTATTGTGTTATACTCAAGTTTGTGACATAAAGTCGTCGGATATCGTATCTACGTGTTGGAGTTTAGTGAGTTAACAATTAGCTGTGAAAAACGAGCCATGTTTGTCGCTCCATGTGTATGTAATACATATTTGTCAATGTGTACACACAGCAAGCACTTGACACCCCTAATAACTATCGTTGCGTAATTGAATATAGTTGGTTTTTAAATTAAGAGGGGAAGAAGTTAAATAGTAGGCGTACATATTCATTTTAAGTAGCAGCACGCCTAGCTCGCATTACCAGGATACGCCACTGCATCCAAGCCAACGAAAAGAGAAAGATGAAACAGAGGATGAAGAGATTTCAATAAGAGAAATGGAGATAAGTGATCTGCAGCACATCCTTTCAGACATGGAGAAACTCATTGAAGAAGTCTGAGAGACTGATCACAACTGGGAGCGGAGTGCTACAGTAAATAGGATCCCTATGGCATACGTAAGCCCTTATTATGAGATTTTGAGAGAAAGGAAGTCACCACTGCATGCTTAAAAAAAAAAAAACCACACACACACACAAATGTAATTAATTATTTTTTTTAAACATTTATTTAATTTACTTTATTTCAGACCTTTAAATATAACGGCATTATATTACAGTTTAATATTTAGATTCATGGAACGTAATATTTTGTATGTAATATTTCATTCAATAAAACAGCAAGTATTCTCTTTATATTTACGTTGTTTTTAGTAAAGTTATTTTGATGGTAGTGAAGAAATGAACATGTAAAATAAGAGAGAATGACATTTTTTTATTCATCATATATTATGATAGACCCAGCATATTACATTTTTTTATCACCGTCTATAAAGTTCTGTTTGTATGCAAACTTGTATAAGAAAGGAACACCATATTTCATATCCCTTAGTTATGTATCTAGCAGATATTATTTCTATTCGTTGTAGAAAAGAAAAACTAATAATTTATTTATACTTGTAATTTCAGGTCAGACCTACAGAGGAAGAAGTTACACCCACGTATCTCAGCGTATGCACAAAATGGAGCAGCACGGACTAGCAGAGGCACAAAGAATATCTAGTACTCGTAGCCATTGTTTTACGCCGGTCCAGTTTGCGCCGATTCAGAAAAACGCCGATTTGACATCCAAAGTTAAAAAAGAAAAAAACTTATCGAACAAAGTACAACATCCACATTTCAAAACGTCTTATTACATTAACATGATATATTATTATAGGTTTTTTAAAAATATATTAAATTTAAGACATTAGAAGACTGGCATAAGAGGTGTGACTTGGACGAAGTTACATACGAAGACGTAACAGAGCTGTTAAAACAAACACAATGAAGGTTTTCTCTGTTCTGATCTTTGTTATTTGTCAGAGCTGAAAATCCCTGTTCATAACAATATTTCGTGGAGAAATGTTTCTAAGTGATATAAAATAAATTATATTACTGAATAAAATCTGAAAAATTCTGGAAAGTTCTAAAGGTGGCTATACATATATTTATCGTATCATAGCACAGGTAACAAAAAAATTAATAAATAAGTATGAAAATAACCTTCATATTTATCTTTGCGATATAAATTATTTTTTTAAATCTCTCAACATCCTTGATTTTTTTAAATCTTCCGGCCACACGTGCCATCCTCTCGCGCCCCTCCAGTGTGGCGTGCCACACCGTTTGGGAACCACTAACATAAGCCTAATGATCCTCAATGAGGGACTTCATCAGAGATATAAAGCCGCTGCATTACGCCATTACAAATTTTAAGTGTACATAATATTTTTTATTTCATCGAATGTATTTACTTTAAAGTAATTATTATTTTTTTTTTTAATGTACTTAATTAACAACTATTTCAGACCTTTAAATATAATAATATTATATTGCTCGTTAAGTTTTGGATGCCTGGAACCTAAGAGTTTGTATGTAATATTTCATGAAATTAAAAAAAAACAAAAAACTACTCTCTCTCCTTTTTTTAACGCTGTTGTTAGCAACATTATTTTGATAGGAGTGAAGAAATGAACACGTAAAAGATAGAGAATTAATTTTTAAATCTTCTTCTTCTTCTTCCTCGTTCGCCTTCAGACTTTCCACATTAATGACTAATAAAGGCAGTAGTCAACTCAAGGTTCCCGACATCTCCAAACAGTTTTTCGTTGACAGAAGTGGGTTGTTGCCATATGCTACTCCGTTCATTTCTGTAGGTTGGGCAGTACTGCAGCAGGTGTTCTTCTTCCTCGTTCGCCTTCAGACTTCCACATTTATGACTCTAATAAAGGCAGCAGTCAACCCAAGGCTCCCGACATCTCCAAACAGTTTTTCGTTGACAGAAGTGGGTTGTTGCCATACGCTACTCCGTTCATTACTGTAGGTTGAGCAGTACTGCAGCAGGTGTTCGACTGTCATTGGGCTGGTACCGCAGGTGCAGAGATCTGTTGCACCAATTTTATATTTGTGGTATAGATGATATCTCAATCTGTTGTGTCCAGTGCGTAGCCGAAAAATGATGACCTGTTCTTTTCTGGATAGTTGATGATATGCATCATTTTTCAAATGGCCCGGGTGCTCTCTTTCCCATTTGGACTTGAATGTAGCCTTTATAGTAGTCTTTGCCGTTGCGTTAGTTGTCTCTATATCATTTTGTTGTAAGGCACCTCCTTCCTTAGCAAGTCTATCTGCCTCCTCATTTCCTGGTATGTTGCAATGGGCTGGTATTCACTGGATAGTGCACTTGTTAAAGCATTTGACCAGTCTTTCAAGGGAGATTATCAGATCTTTCAATCCTTTAGTTTGGTGGCTCTTCAGCGCTGATATTATTACTGAGAGGGCATCTGTAAAGATTACTATCTGTTTTCCCGCCCGTGCTTTGCATTCAATAAGAGTTTCAGCTGCCTGTTTCAGGGCTTCTGCTTCAGCACTGAAGTTATTGCAGTATTTGCCAGTGGCAATTGCCATAGAGTGGATTCTATTCTTTAATTTTATGAGGATGCCGGCACCCCCATTTTCAACTGCATTTGTTGCTGAACCATCAGTATATGCATGTGTCCAAAGCTTTTCTGGAAATGTTTGGTCAATATACTTGGTTGCTATACACTTTCTTTGTGTTTCTGTCTGTGTTCCCTTACTTTCAATGCCTGGAATATCAGATTTTAACTCAGGAAAGCATCTTATTTTCCACAGTGGGATAGTTGAGCTTGTTGGGATTTTCTTTGCAACTGAGTTTGCTAGTATGGTATTTTTGCTAATTTTTTCTTTTGCTTGGGCCACAAAGTTAGTTCGCTTGAGCCCGCCTCTTCCTAGCCTATTCATTCTTTGGTACATGGGGTGTCCTTCGAGTCTCTTAAATTTTTCAGCTTGTTTTAGGACTCTGCTGTCACATCTATGCTCCATTGACTGTAGCCCTGTAATGTTTTCCATTTGGTTGATTTGTGTAGACTTTAGGGCCCCTGTCATAATACGTGCTGCCTGTTTTTGGAGTCTGTTTACTCTGTCAAAATTTGACTTTGCTGCCGTCGACCAAGCTGTGATGCCGTATTCCATAGCAGGTCTGACTCTGCCTGTGTACAGCTTTTTGAGGATATTCTCATCAGCACCCCATGTGGTACCTGCTAACTTTTTCATGATGGCCATGCGAAGTTTTGCCCTTAGCTGTATTTTGTCTATCTGTGATTTCCACGTCACTCGGCGGTCCAGTGTGATTCCTAAGTACGTTGGTGTTTCATCCTCTCGCACTGCCTGCCCATTCAGCTGCAGCCCTGCCTGCTGTGGTTCATTTCTGTAGGTTGGGCAGTACTGCAGCAGGTGTTCTTCTTCCTCGTTCGCCTTCAGACTTCCACATTTATGACTCTAATAAAGGCAGTAGTCAACTCAAGGTTCCCGACATCTCCAAACAGTTTTTCGTTGACAGAAGTGGGTTGTTGCCATATGCTACTCCGTTCATTACTGTAGGTTGGGCAGTACTGCAGCAGGTGTTCGACTGTAATCGGGCTGGTACCGCAGGTGCAGAGATCTGTTGCACCAATTTTGTATTTGTGGTATAGATGGTATCTCAATCTGTTGTGTCCTGTCCGTAGCCGAAAAATGATGACCTGTTCTTTCCTGGATAGTTGATGATATGCGCCATTTTTCAAATGACCCGGGTGCTCTCTTTCCCATTTGGACTTGAATGTGCCTTTATAGTAGTCTTTGCCATTGCGTAAGTTGTCTCTATACCTTAATCTTTGAGGATCGGAGTGGCTAGGAGGTATGGCGTCCGCCTCGAGTTCAAGAGTTACCAGGTTCGATTCCCAGTTGATGGAAAATAATTAATGGAAGTGTTTTTCAGAACCAGTGGTCCTAATGATGCTATACTTCCCCGTGGTGTCATGGGTAGTGAGACCAGATACTTAGCCTTCCCGGTTAAAGGCGTAAAATAGAAGGTCCATGCGCAAGTTGCGCACGTTAATAATCCCACGGCAGTTGGAAATCGTAAAGAGTATGCCTATCAGGCCGCTGCCCTGGCAAAATTAGAAACCTACCAACCACAAAAATATTTATAGAATGTGTAATTCTTATATACACACATTGTGATTCTCGCCGGTGCTACAGAGTTCATGCACTGTCCTGAGATCCTCCTTGTGTTATCTAAGGAAGGAGATCGGATCACTGACGGAGTAGTCTGTGTGCAATGAAGGTAGTCCTTAAAACCAAACCAAACCAATCTTTATGTAACAAATTAAGTTACAAAAGAACAAAAAAAATGTATAGTGGTAATACCCAGTAAGGTTATAATTGAAGCGAGCATGTTAACCTGGCAGAATAGTAACCACGCAACGGCGCCTTATGTTCTAGAAACGTCATCATCATTTTCCTTATAGCTCGTTATGGAGCATGGAACCACCACGTGGCCGGTCCCCTTCAGCATTGACATGCTCTAGCAGTGGTAGGTTCTGTAGCAGTTTATTTTACACGGTGAAATTGTCAGCCCTGTGCGCAACCTCATGTATCGCCTTGTACGACATGCTTGAATAAACGAACTAAATCTTCAGTTCATCAGAGTAAAGAAATAGGCAATATTACCTTTTTTAAATTTCTGCCCTGTAACAAAAATCAAAAATCCACCAGAACATTAGGTCTTTTGTATTTGAACATACGCCTTAATATAACCGACGACCGTGTTTTAACAAATTCTGCCTTGCAATAACACAGATCCAGCATCGAGAGATATGGTGATCAGTTCCCTTCCTCGCTGTCTTTTTCTTCCCTAACTCAAGCGTAAAGTCAGGTACCCATTTACAGATGGGTAGACTGAAGCATGTCGATACCGTGAATCGAACCCGGCCGCAAGAGATCAGCGCTCTAACCACTATGTCAGTCGAACACTTATTAAAATAAAAATATTTGAGAGCTGCGTAATTTCTGTACTTCTGTACGGTGCAGAATGCCGGAGAGTAACAGAAAAAGAAATGTCCAAACTGTCCTCTTTCCGCACAACCTGCCAAAGGAAAATTCTTCGAATTTTCTGGCCGAACACCATCAGCAACCAAGAACTGCTAACTCGAAGCCATCAATAAAACAAACGCACCAGCATAGCGGGAAGACGCTGGAGATGGGCTGGCCATATCTTCAGAAAAGACCCTGACACCATCACCAGAACGGCCATGTTATGGACTCCAGAAGGAAAGTGAAAGCGAGTCCGACCATAAGCCACCTGGCGGAGAACTGTGGAGACAGAGATGCACAGCATGAACCAGAGCTGGGGCACCACACCAGCTACCTCTGCGATTATTTTCTGTGCCTGATTCACTCTTATTTAGATATATCTTTCATGTTCTCTTTCAAAGATGCTAACTTTCTCATGATTTAATTTTAACTATTCTAGAATTTCTCGTCATAGGTACGGGCAATACAATCTACATTTCTCGTTACATCTGTTAAAAATAACGTCACATCACAGTTTTATGTCATATTAACATCCAGCTGCCGCAGAATAATGCTCCAATATCAATTCGTCTTCTATAATAAGGTTGGAACACATAATACATACAGTAAAAAAAAGTTATGCGAAGATACTGTAGCAGAAAAGCAAATAGAAATGTTGATAAATTGAAAGGCTGTTTGTGGCATTAGGAACCTGGTCATTTGTGAAACACAACTTCCACACAAGACAATAAATAAATTAACGTGGGAGTTACCAAATGACCGTGACAGAAACCTGATAGACCTCTGTCTCTGCAAGATGTGAAAGTATGAAGAGGCACAGATATGGGAAATGATCGCCACCTAGTACTAACAAGATTGAAGATGAAGGTCAGGACTACTGGGCTTAAAAAACAAATAGAAAAGATTAGACATCTGTAAATTTAAGGACCACTCTCTTCCTTGTCGTTGGCGATGGATAGGACACACGCTGAGGAAATCTGTTGATATCATTACAAGACAGTCCTTGTTCTGCAATCCACAGGGAAAGGGGAACTTTCACTTGGCAGCTTTTATTTGACTACTTAGCTGCCAATGAAGTTTCTGCTTTCGCTGGTTTTTTGGTTCTTTGCAGATAGGTGACTGAATTGCTCACGTTCAAGATTAAGAGTTGCAGCATGTTCCATGCAGAATTAGGGAGTAACTGCAAAGCTGTCCCGCGTCTCTAAGTGCCGTCTGATGATGGTGTCTATCGTCGAGTTCAGGTCACTTATACCCTCACGTTTTCCAGAAATAGTACCCTCAACTGATACCACCAACTAGTATGGCAAAAGAAGAGAAACAAATATCCTCTGAGGATTGAGTTTCCCGAAACATACTTATCTGTTCCCTTCTTCCTATTCCACTATCCCATCTATCTTCATAATTTTTACCCTCTCTGAGAGTTTAATCTCAATGGGCGAAAAGCCAACTTTCATTTAAAATGAACAGTTTTATATATTTAACATTACTTGAAAATGAAGGATGAAAGGGAATGGTGAAATAAATTATGTACATACTTGTTATATTATTAACCTTTTCAAGCAGTGTCAATGTAAAACATATTCACTCTAAGTGTAATGAAAGTTTCAACCTTTTCAACCAACTAAGAAATGAATGAAGCCAACCAGACATAGCAGAGGACGTGTTACAACTTAGTACACACCTAAATAATGCGGGCTGCTCAGTATTATTAGCATGGATACATACCCTCGCAAGTGGGAATAGAAGGAAACGAGGAATCCGACTAAACAGCTTGATGATCTGAATTTTGCAGATGACTTGGCTCGTTTGTCCCATACCCATAATCAGATGCAAGAGAAAATGAAAATTCTCAATGAGAGGTCACAACAAGTGGGCCTGAAAATACACAGGATGGAGACAAAGTTTATGAGAATAAATACAAGAAATGATAACAAGATTGAACTTGAAGAAACACCACTAAAAGATGTAGAATCGTACACATATCTGACAAGTTTGGTTTGGTTTGATGTTTAAGGACTATCTTCATTGCACACGGACAATGCCATCGGTGCTGCGATCGCCTCCCTTAGATCACATAAGGAGGATCTCAGCGCAGTTCACGATCTCCGTAGCACCGGCGAGAATCCCAATGTTTGTATGTAAAGTATAGGAATCAAACATTCTATAAATATTTTTTTGTGGTGGGTAAGTTTCCTCATTTTTAAATTTGGCCAGGGCAGCGGCCTGATAAGCCTACTCTTTACGATTTCCAACTGCCGTGGGATTTTTAACGTGCGCAACTTGCACACGGGACCTCCTATTTTTTCTTCCTTATTCGAGAAGGCTAGTCATCCGATCTCACTACACATGATACCAGGAGGGAGTATGACGTAATTATGATCAGTGGTTCTGAAAAAAAATTTCAGTAATTCTCTCAACTGGGATTTGAACACGGTACCTCTTGAATACGAGGCGGATGCCTTACCTCTGAGCCACTCTGATCCCCATCTTGGCAGTAATAAAGACAAAGTTGGAGGGACAGACATATGGAGATCAAGAGAAATCAAGTCAAACACAAAAATAAGAATCTTTAACTCAAATGTCAAGTCAGTACTATTGTACGGCTCTGAGACATAGAGAGCAACAAATACAACAACTAAAAAGCTACAGACTTTCATAAATGGGTGCTTGCGTAGAATAGAGGGATTAAAATGGTATGAAAAGGTTACCAACGTAGAATTTATGACAAGAACCAGACAAGTGCAAGTGGAACAAGAGTTGAGAAGAAGTTGTTGGCGATGGATAGGACACACGCTGAGGGAACCTGTTGATATCATTACAAGGCAGTCCTTGTTCTGTAATCCACAGGGAAAGGGGAACTTTCACTTGGCAGCTTTTATTTGACTACTTAGCTGCCAATGAAGTTTTTGCTCTCGCTGGTGTTTTGGTTTTTCGCAGATACGTGACTGAATTGCTCACGTTCAAGATTAAGAGTTGCAGCATTTTCCATGCAGAATTAGGAAGTAACTGCAAAGCTGTCCCGCGTCTCTAAGTGCCGTCTGATGATGGTGTCTATCGTCGAGTTCAGGTCACTTATACCCTCACGTGTTCCAGAAATAGTACCCTCAACTGATACCACCAATTAGTATGGCAAAAGAAGAGAAACGAATATCCTCTGAGGATTGAGTTTCCCGACACATACTTATCTGTCCCCTTCTTCCTATTCCACTATCCCATCTATCTTCATAATGTTTACCCTCTCTGAGAGTTTAATCCCAGTGGGCGAAAAGCCAACTTTCATTTAAAATGAACAGTTTTATATTTAACATTATTTGAAAATGAAGGATGAAATGGAATGGTGAAAAAATTATGTACATACTTGTTATATTATTAACCTTTTCAAGCAGTGTCAATGTAAAACATATTCACTCTAAGTGTAATGAAAGTTTCAACCTTTTCAACCAGTGTAAATGTAAAAGATATTCACTCTGAATGTAATGGAAGTTTCAACCTTTTCAACCAGTGTTGAAACAATATAGTTTGAACATGTTTACATTTACCTTCAGTTGCAAACTTTCACATGATTTAGTACGAATATGTTTAACATTTACACTGTTTGAAAAGGTGATATGAAATAGCTAATAGCTGCTAGATAATAGAAAAAGAAGATGGGCGACCACGGAAATGCAAGTAATTTAGTACCCACACAAAATGTAATTAAATGCTGGCATAGAGGAAAAGAGATCGACCCAATCATCCGTCACAGCTTATATTAACATATGTTTTCTCAAAGTCCACGGAGTTTTTAGGTAGGTATAATACCGACTAGTCCACACATTTCTTTCCTTGAAACAAAAATCGTGTTAACAACATGCACGCGCTCGCGCGAACACACACACACACACACACACACACACACACACACACACTCACATACATCCTGTACATAACTAACAATGTTACAAAATTCCACTAGTCACCCCACAGTTTACGTTTCCGCACCTTTTTTTTTTTTTTTTTTTTGACATATGAAGTTTAAACATTACGGAGCTTGTTTAAAGGTATTTCCTGGAATTTACATTTGCGCAGTCTTGTAATTCGAAAATCCCGAAAATAGAGTCCTCAATAACTTATTTACCTGTTATGTAAGCAAATATGACGATATTGTTAAAAAATTGAATGAGGAAAAACAGTTTATATTGCCTGCAAATGTGACGAGAAACTCTAGAACACTGTAATACGAACTGAAAAAGTGAGCAAAAATATGTAGTGAAGATTGACAGCAAGAGAGAGATGGGTTTCAACAAATAGGCACAGTCACTTATCAGATTATTTCAAAGTTCAAAGCCAACAGAGACTTTAATGAAAATAAAGGAAGATTTTTTTTCTTTTTAAATCTCGAGACTCTTAGTTATAAAATTACGTAGTTGACTGTATTATTCTTCCTGTTGTGTGTGTTGTGTACATACTAGGTCAGGGGTCAGGAACCTTTCCATGACAAAGAGCCAAATATTTAATTTTGTCTTTATTTAAATAAAAATTAAAGAGCCGCATGAAAGAAAAATCACATTGTATCCCTCGTTCAATAATATCTCTGTGTGTGTGTATATATGTATTATGTGTCATATTTAATTGAAATTATAAACATTGTCTAAATGCTATGTACAATAAGTAATACTGTACAATGTTTTTGAGAAACAAATATTCAGATAAGATGTAACATAATAAGAAAATAAAATATACAAATGAAAAGTAAGGAAATTTAATGAGACTTTTGCTGTTGGATTTCCTTGCAAAGTTGGTCAATATATGGTGAATAATCTGTTGTTTTCATTTTCAAGCGTGACTCGAAACTTACGTCATTCAATTGGCTTCGTAATTTGCTTTTTATTTAATTTATGTTGGAAAATAATTGTTCACAAAAATACGCTGATCCAAAAATTGAAAGAAGCCCAAATGCAAATTGTTTCAGCTGAATATAACTGTCGGGTAAACAGTTTCAAACATCAATTATGATCTGATCTTTGTTTTTTGAGCTCACTTATTTCAGACCACTTGTGTTGCACTGACCCGACTGATTTTTGCCTTTCAAGATTTTCAAGCTCGTGGACCAGATGTGGAAATTTTGAACACCAATTTGCTTTGTCCTCTAAACCTACCAATTCAAGTTCAAATTCAGCTTTGTCAATTTGAGGAATGGCTGAAAAATTCAGTTTGGTGATTTCTGTTTCAAGAGGTTTTATCAAAAATGACAAGGTTGCCTTCTCTTTTCTGAACTCTTGAAAAGTGATCAGCAAATGAAACTGTCATTTTCTCAATAACTTTCTGGTCAAAACAACCTGACAATTCTGCACATTTGGATACAAAAAACATGTCTCTTGTGTTTAAAATAAGAAAAATATAATAACATCTTCAAAGCCTCCCCCTCCTCCCCTCCCCCCTTCCCCCCCCCCCTTTCCAAAAGTGTAGTCCAAGAAAAGTGTGTCAAAAGGTGGTTTTAGTGCACGGACACTAAGAGTTAAGTAGCCGAGAGCCAAGAGCCACACGAGATGGCTCAAAGATCCACATGCGGCTCGTGAGCTGCGTGTTCCCGACCTCTGTTGTAGGTATCAATCAAACAACTACTTTTTTTTTTAAGCATGTTTACTATTTGATACTTCTAGTTTCTGTTCAACGGGACGCAACTAAAATAATACGATGATGCTTAAACAGAAATTTGTAATGTCCCTTTATGCTTTTATTTATTGTACCGCCCCCCTTCCTCCCCCCCCCCCCTTCCCTTCCCCCCAGTCATAACTGACTATGGGCATCCACCGCTGCGGTGATAGCCCTCAGCTGATTTTTTTTTTTTTAGTTTACTGGTGTTCGTTAAAGCGTGTACTTTTCTCTGTCGTTTGTTGTGAGAGTTTCTTTTCGCCTAGTATGAGGAACATCGGAGCTTCTTCATCAAAGATTGTTCGATTTATGTCCAGATCCTTCACTTCTCTCTTGCACACATCTTTGAACCTCAGCTACGGTCGCCTGCCTCCTCTTTTGCCATCTGCCAGTTGTCCATAGAAAATATCTCCGTATTAGGAATCAACTTCCATGTGGCGACATGACTAAGCCAGTGTAGTCTGCTCTGTCCAAGCAGTGGACACACGCATTGATGGCCAGCACGTTAGAGCACCTCGACATTCTGCCCTTCCAGAAAATACCAATATGTGTATTCGACAACCTTGATGTCATTTGTACATGTACATTGAAGTCTCTCGGCAATAGCTGTGCCGTTTGGCAATTTATTCGTCAAACATATTCTTATTTTATATGGCGTCTTGTGAGACAAAGAAATAATATGTCTAATGCTCAGTCATCTAGTCGTACATGGCAACTAATATGAGGTTGTATATGGGGCTAGCAAGCTCACCTTGTAATACAAATTGCTAACGAAACCACTGCTACAAGAGCATGTGAATACTTTATGTAGGCGTCCTACAAGATGGCAAGCTGTCATGGTGGGTTCATGCTCAGTAAGTAGCACAAAAGATAATTATAATAATGAAAGTAGCGTCATACAATTTTGATCAAAATGTAATTACTGCCGTCAGCCCAGAAGCCAGGTCATTATGTGTAGATTAAAGATTTATTTCTGATGAGTTCTTGATGATCAACTTAATTGTTACGTTCTGACAAGTTTATTATTGTTTCTCCATGTAGTTTATACATTAAACTAGGCACATTCTCTCAATACCTAGTGTAATTACCAACATTTATGAGGAGGAACGGCGGAATGGGCCCACTGTCGATTCAGCCATATCGTAAGATGGTGATTAATGTTAGTTTGTGCATTGGGCTGACAACCTCATAATTCATAAACACGTTAGTTGAATACGTTTGCTGAAGAAGTATGACAACATATGATTAAACAATTTCTTTAATAATATTAAACACGGTTTTCATTTATTAATGTTGCTGTTCTCTAAAACACTGGTGTGCTGAAATTTGTTGTTGTGTTTTATTTGTTTCATTGATGAGCTATTAACAGCAAGAAGCAAAATTTACATAAACTGTGAAGAAACGCATGTGGTGCTCTATTAAAACTTCGACTTCTGCCAAAAGGTACAAATTTACAACATGCTCGGTTTAACAATTAACAAAACAAAAAAAAATTAATGAATGACAGCATTTTAGGCTTTTTTGCAGTTAACGAATAACATCATAAAACAGATAATGTATCAGTATCATAAGACCAATCTTTTCAGAATAATGGATTGAAGCGTTCAGATTTCAGTTTACTTGACGAGGTTTTGTAACCTGAGCTCATTTTTTTTATAAAAATAGATTTATGTGGTACTACCATTGTTAGTTTTATTCCATTATCATCTAAAAGTATCCCCATTCAGTCTCAAATAGTACGTAAACAAACAAGGATTTTTGTGTTTGATTCTTTTCTTTTTTTTTAAATCTTTTGTAATCTTTGCTTGAATATTAATTTACATATGTTTTATTTTAGCTTTGTTTCATGTTATATTTATATTTCTATATGATAATGAGGATGACGAGGATGATGATGACGACAATGATGATGATATGTAATTTTCATGTCTACCGCCGATCTGCTTCCTGCTACTACCATCGAGAGAGCGATGGTAAATTAAATATTTCATCCAATGTTAACGTTATTCCCAAGATAAGAGCGCTTTCTATCTGATGCAGTTCAGGAATTAAGTAATCCAGCTAGCGGTTTTTCACTGGGAACGCGGTTAAAATAGTTTTATAGGGCAGAGGTCTTTAACGATTAATTAATCGGTTGGAATTTTACAATTGATTAATTGATAAAACAAGTTTTAATCTATTATTACACTTTCAGCAATGTTTATGTTTTTGATAACAAGCGAGGTATGTTAGAAGTTTTTTTATTTTTTTATTTATTTTGTGTTATGGAATTAAAGTTCTTTGTGATTTTAAAAATAATGTTATTTATGATTTTTTTTTTTTAATTTATCACATTGTTCGAAATTGATCGATTAATCTTCGAGTAAAGAAATTGGATTAATTAATAAAGACTTTTATAATCAATCCCAGCCCTAGTTTTAAACATTGGAGCACCTCGCTTTTCAGTGCCGGTTGTAGAGGGCTGGCTGATTTTCTATTTACCTTTTCCCCTCCCCTCTGTAACCTAGTATTTACCAAATAATCACCTGAGATGTACTGGTAAATCGACTTGTTAAAGACCCTTATTTTAAAGGGATCAGTTATGATCCTTACAGTGATTTTTCTGTACCAGGGAAATTGTTAATTCCCAGTAAAATAAATCTCTTCTGTTAATATTCTTCTTCTTCTTCTTTGATCCTTAGCCGCCGAACCGTCAAAGCAGTCAGTGGCCATCACCCCTAGTGGCGTCTTGTAGGGCAACAACGAATTGATTCCACTTTGCTCGGTCGGCGACCATCCTTCGTACAGTGCCCAAACTCTGGTTCATTCTTTGCATCTCAGCCTCCACAGTCCTCCGCCAGGTTGTTTTTGGTCGGCCTCTCTTTCGTTTTCCTTCAGGGGTCCAAAGCATAGCTGTTCTTGTGATGGCATCGGGGTCTCTTCTGAGGACATGGCCAACCCAGCTCCAGCGTCTGCCAGCTATGATGGTGTGCATGTCCTCTTGCTTGCTCCGAGTAAGCAGATCTTGGTTGGTGATGCTATTCGGCCAAAAGATTCGGTGAATTTTTCTTTGGTATGTTTCTATTAATATGCTAACTCCCTACTGTAAGAGTCTTTCCCAGCAACAATTTATTTCACTAGATTTGCAACACATTGTACAATAAATATGGGGTTATTGGTCAGCAAGAGTGAGTTCTATGATAGTTACACTGCCAACACTGCTTTAGTGACGGCTCTGTCAGCAGCACTAAAATTGTTAAAACAAAAAAGTTCATAACATTTAATAACAATAACATTAACAACAATACAGATAAATGGAGGTAAACAAGAAACAAAAGAAAACTGTAACGTTAAAACGAAGGCCATCTACAACAGTAACAGTGGTAGTGATAAGCCTTCTTTTCCCCTTTTATTAAAAACAAAAAACAAGAAAAACAAAACAGAACAATTAATGAAAGAAAGAGAAAGAGAGAGAGAGAGAGAGAGAGAGAGAGAGAGAGAGAGAGAGAGAGAGAGAGAGAAACATACAGACAGACAGACAGACGACACAAACGGCAACAGCAACAATTAAAGAAAAACATGCAATAAACGATTCATTTTCTTCATTTTATTTATTCAGAATGTCTGCATTTCTTGAGATGTCCATGAACTCGACTATTTCTTAATCCAGAGTTTGATCGCATGGGCAACTTGAGCTGCGGCGAGACATCTCATTCAGCAGTACATTTTCTGAAAATGGAAGTGGTCAAAATGATTTCCAATAGCGTTCTATTATGTCATTTACAGGGTATAAACATTACGTCTTATACAGCGGTATCAAACACAAATCATTGACGGCACACAAGCACGGTTTCAGATTTTTTTTTTTTTTAGCCACTTCACTTTAAACTAAGTCTTCATTGTTTATTTATTTTGTAGGTTTCACACTTTTGCTTCTGCGTTTGTCGTCAGTGTAACAGATTACTGCAAATATTGTTGAAAACATTGGAATACTATTTCTTGTTTAGATAAAATGTCATTATCTGCTATTACATTAATAAACACAGCTACAATATATATATATATATATATACTCACATTCACACAATCACACACACATATAAATATATATAAATTTTTTTTAAATTTATTTATTAATTGATTGATTGTTGTTGTTTAATGTACGCTTTTTATTTAAATTAAATTTTGCCTCCTTCAGGCGAGGCATGACCCATTCAACATAAACCGTGGGACAGTTGGTTACATTTGGGCACAAGTTCAAAAATTGCAGGAATTGCTGTCAGAAATAAGTACAATTCAATGTACACTCAATTTTCCATTAATCAAAGAATAAGTGGAACACAAAATTTAAGCAATTGCTTACCACGTTTTCTCCTAGCTACCTCTAGACATAATACTGAGCTTAATATCAGATCCAATTACGAAAAACACGAGAGTTTCTAGATAATTTTACTAATATATAATAAACAGATACTTTATAAATACTCTCAAAACTTACATGTTGTCGTCAGACTAGGCGTTCTTTTACAGAAGTGCTTGTACCAAACCAATGATAGTGGAGAGCGACAATCCCAGAATGCCATTCACACATCCCACGAGGGTAGCTAACGCGTCTATGGCTAAAATTGCTACCAGGTTCTGCAGACCTATTTCTGCCTCTATGGCCTTGCCAAGAATGGATGTAGCTGCGTCAAGAAGTGACTTTGTAATCCTAGTTAAGGCTTTCACCAAGTGTGATGGACTAAGCCTGCAGCAGTTTCAACTACTTTCACAACTGTCCCAAGAAGACCAATCAATGTAGGAGGAGCAATAGCCAACAATGAGTTAGCAATGTTACCCACTGTTTTAACAGCACCACCAACAAGGTTAACAGCACCACTAACTATTTCACCCAGGCCAACGTCCAAACGTTTGTCCAAATCTGCAGCTTCCGTCGAGATGAGAACGACAGCCAACAAAAACAATGCAATGACTAGAGAACGCATCTGTCAGAAACAAAAGAAACAAACATGTATGGACAGAGAATGCATGTCTTAGTTGTTTGTGTTTGATATCTCCAAGATAAGCAAGATGCAATCTCTATTAACCAACTCTGTGTTTACAAACTAAACTACGTATTACATTAAAATAATAGGTATATTTACAAAATCATGAGAACTCTAAAATATAAACGCTAATGATTATGGTTGCAGTAATTGAGGAACAATACCGAACATAGATATGCAAATGGTGATGAAATTGACTATAAAAATATGTAAGTAACAAAATATACAAAACCTTGTAAGCGCAATAGTGTCTCAGTTGAATGTCTCGTCTCTGGTTTCTGCTTCTGCAATGGTGAGCATGCTTCTGGATATGAGGCCTTTTATCCACCCATAGTGTTACTCGAGAAGTGTGATGCGGTCTTTCTTTTTCTCAAGTCAGCCGTAGGTGACAACCGCGTTCCTAAGCTCCTAACAAACCATAGTTCAAATATTGCCTCTTAAACCGGGACAAGTCTCTCTTCTAGCTGAAGAAATGCCTTACAAGGTGTTTATTAAAGATATCGCCATCTTAATGAAACAGATTCCCACATGACCTGATAGTGATGACGTTTGGCTAACACTTACCACCCCAATTGATTTCGACATCTCCGCGAGGGATCTAAACAAGGATTGCACACTGTGCACTGGCGTGGAAGCAAAGAGTCCGCCATCTTTGTTCTCACAAAAGCCAGTCCATTGCATATAGAAAAGGAAATAAATATCCTATCTTATTAACACAAATAAACAACACTTTTTGTTGTCCTAATCAAGAGATAAAATAAAATGTACAGGTAGTCCTGTAGCAGATACTGCTGTAGGGGAGTGAAGTTTAAAAGATTTCACTATACTAGATCCAGATCGACATTGGGTGGCCAGTTCCTTTCCTCACTGCCTTTGCCTTCCCTAACTCAAGAGCAGAGTTAAGTACACATTTACAGCTGGGTAGTCTGAAGCGTGACGATACCGTTTTTCGAATCCGGTAGCTTAGCCGCAAAAGGCCAACGCTCTTACAACCCTGCCAATCGTATGCTCAACCAAGAGATACAAGTCCATAATATACAGTTTTAAACCTTTTTTTTTCTATTTTAATCGAAACAACCCCTCCAAATAAGAAAAAAAAAAAACTCGCTAAAGTGTGAACTACGGTAACCTCTAGGATTATCAACAGTAGCCTGTAATAAAAGCATTGTAACTTCTGAAGAAGATATTTGTCTTAATAGAAAGCATATTCTCTTTGATATAGAAAGAAAATATGTATAAACTCATAGGACTAAAGACAAACTGCTGAGACTAATGTGTACTGCAATGCTTAAAAGACACATTTATTTTTAAAAGTATTGTGTTATAAAAAGAAGCCGGAAATAGAATTTTAAAATGATTTTGTTACAGTATATTCGATAGAGAGCCGGAGAAATAAAATGCGAAATCAGACATATGCATTTATTAGGATTATATGCAGAAACGGGACAAAATAAACAAACAGTAAAAAACAGAAGGCAGAAGTCATAGATATAGTGAAAAGCTACCCCCGGGGCAGGAAATGACCCGTGTAATTCCCGGGGGTCTGTGTTGAGGCAAAGAAATAACAGAAGTGCTGCACTCACAGACATGTCGTAGAAGCGACAAATACGGTGCATGAGTCTGGCAGCTTCATCAAGTTAAACACATTGCTTCATAAACCAACGCTGTAAGAGTGAGAATGCTTGGTGTAGGTTTCCTGTTAACAGAACGGCTGCCATTGTGGCTCTGTTGCCATAGGAACGAAAAGGAAAATTATCATATATACATGACACCGTTTATTATTAATTTATGAAGAGTCATTACATGTTTCCATATCTCTCTCTCTCTCTTTTTTTTCTCTCTCTCTCTCTCTCTTTCTCTCTTGCTATTCATCGGTCTGTTGATTGAGCGGTCGGAGGGTCGGTCGATGGTTGGTTGGGTCGTTGTGTAGATCGGTCGGTGAGTTGGAGGGTTAAGCGTACCGTGGGTTGATGGGTGGATCGTTCAGTCGGTCGGTGGGTGCGTCGGTGCATCGGTCTGTCTGTCTCTCTTTCTCTCTCTCTCTATGTCCGTCTGCCGCTCTGTATGTCTCTCTACCCATCGTTCTGTCGCTGTGTCTGTCTATCCATCGTTCAGTCTATCTATGGCGCGAAACAGGGTTGGGGTTCGGTTAAGGCTAGCTGAAACGTAAATATAGATAGCCAGTCTGGCAACATGGAGTAACATGGCGGACTTCTACCTACTGCCCATGCCTTCTACCATAATGTCTTCTGTATAATTGTCTTCACTAGCCCAGAACTTTTGAAAGAACACAGTTATGCTTCCACGGCAAGTCGCAATGCGTGATCCTTGTTAATTTTAGATCACTCGTGGAAATGCTGGAACGAGGTGAGCTGATCACGTGGTAGCCATGCATCATTTCGTTCAGGCCACGCGGTGAGTTGTTCCATAAAGATGCTTATATCTTTTATTAAACGCCTTGTAAGACTTTTCATTGGCTAATTCAAAAACAAATCTCGTTTCAAGAGATAACCTTTGAGCTAGGATTTGTTGGAAGCTTAGGAACACGTTCATCCCCTATGGCTGACGAGAAAAACTAAGGCAGGGTAACACTTCTAGACAAGCATATTTCTTTAACAAAATATTATTACGCAAAACAATGTTCAACGCGGGATTAGAATAGATGGTAACAGATGGCAAACTGCGTTTCTGAACGTTAGAGTGCAGATTGTGTTTTGTTTAATCAGAGCTTGCTGCTCGCGCTTAATTGGCTCGCTTTCATCGCATTGATTACTGACTTGGGAGGACAAAAGCAGCGATTTTCAACCCGTGTGTTGTGGTGCTATATTGTGTCGCAGCACACCAGCGCAAAGGGTCCGTAAATATGACACTGGAGTTAAGGGGAAGGTCCAAAAGAAGCAAGAAAAAAAAAACCTGAGGAATAAATAACAACTTACTTACTTAGTCGTTCCCCTTCTACCGTGAGGTGTAGAGGTTTGGAAGAGAGAGCGCCAGACTATCCTATCGGCTGTCTTCCTCCTGGCCTGGTTCCATTCTAGTCCTCGGTCCTTCAAAGATTGTCTAATGTTGTCCTCCCAGCGGACTCTGGGTCGTCCTGGGGGTCTGGATCCCTGGCTCTTTGTTTCCCATGCTTGTCGTGGTAGCCGATCTTCTCCCATTCTGCAGACATGGCCAAACCATCTTAGTTGGGACTGTTCTACTTGGGTCTGCAGGGGGTGGCATTTTAGGCCTTGACGTATCGTCTGGTTGCGGACCATGTCTCTTCTTGTTACTTCAACCACCTTCCTCAGATACCTCATTTCTGAGGTTTGGATCTGGCTTTTGTGGGTTGTAGTCATTGCCCATGACTCGCATCCATATGTCAAGACTGGGACATAGGTGGAGCGGTATACAGCCATCTTAGTTTTCTTTCCAACCTCTCTCTTGCTGAGGAATCCTCGATTTATGGCCTGAAAAAGTCTCCCAGCTGCTGCTTTTCGAGTGGCCAACTCTTCTTTGATGCCTCCCTTTCGGTCTATAATAGCTCTGAGATATTTAAAGTGGTCGACCTGCTCCAGAACCTATTCTCCCAGCTTAATCTGATGTCTTCTTTCTTCTCGTGATATCACCATGGATTTTGTTTTAGAGGTACTTATGACCATCCCTCTCTTCTCCAGCTCTTCCTTCCAGTCTTGCAGGTCGGATTGGAGATGTGCCTCTGATTTAGCAATCAGGGCGACATCATCAGCAAATGCCAGCTCTGAAATACATACCTGTCTCATCTTCCAGTACCCCACTGAATACTTTCTTGTTCTCTCCTTACATGACTTGATAACATCGTCCATGAGGACTATGAAAAGATAAGGTGACAGGATATCACCTTGTCTTACACCAGTGGTGGTCCTGAACTCTTCTGACTTATGGTTAAATAAATAACAATTGCCCCGTAAATGTTAGAAGTTCTGTACGTTTTTCATAAAAGGTCGATAAGAATAAAAACAATAACGGTTTAATTTTTTAATAAAATTGTTCAAGTAAAATTCCAAGAACTTCCGTCCCTATTGTTCAGATCCTAAAATAACACTACAATGTACTTCGTTACCACCTTTGTCAAACCACCAGTGCCAGTCTTCAGCCAACTGTTGTTCGGATCGGGTGTGTTATTCCATGTGAGTTTGCACTAATGCATTTTTGGGGTAATGGTTCTCTTTAAACACTGGCATTTTAGAACATATTTAATATTTTAGCACCTTGTTTGGCGTGCCGTGAGTTGAAAAAGGTTGAAAATCGCTGATATTAGGACTGATGACGTGAAAGTTGAAATGCCCAATGTCATCGCTATAGCAATCTTTCGAGAAAGATACATGATCAAGAATTGTGTTATTTTAGATCAAACTTGGAAAAAAGAGAAGAAGAATGCGATTGTTCATCGTTAATGTTTTCTTTATCTAGAATAAAAGAGACCTACATAAATAGCACATGTCGCAAAGATCTTTCACAGGTTCAGCGTCGTATATTAATATTTGAACCTGGCTGGCTTCGCATTTGACAGTTCTCAGCGTCAAACTTTCTAATCCGTGAGCCGAAATCTGCGAATTACGGACGCCACGTGTGGCATTATTGAGCTTCAAGCAACCTTGTCACAATAATGTAGGCAATATGCTTCTGAAAAATAAGGACGAGGTCAGAAAATATGTGGATAATATTTCATCTATGAAAATAGGCTACATTCCCCGTTATGTGGCAGTGGCGTATCTACAGAACAAGAGTTCGAGGGTGCGCAGGATCACCAATGTTGAACTGATAAAAAGAATAACAAAACATTAATCGAACAATAAGTAAGGAAAAGACGTTGACGTTAGATATGACACGCATTGAGGAACACCTAGCTGATAGTATTATGTAGTAGTCCTTGTGTTAGATATGACACACATTGAGGAACCCCCAGCTGATAGTATTATGTAGTAGTCCATGTGTTAGATATGACACACATTGAGGAACCCTAGCTGATAGTATTATGTAGTAGTCCTTGTGTTAGATATGACACACATTGAGGAACCCCTAGCTGATAGTATTATGTAGTAGTCCTTGTTCCGGAATTCATTGGGTAAGGGAAATAGAGACAGACCACACAGATAATAGAATTGGCTGGAGACAAACATAACAGTCATAACAAATACATGCTAGAAGCTTAAACGGATGGCACAAATAGTAAAGTTTGCCGTGAACTTGTTGAAGTCATGTGCTCCACAGGGATTTGAAGGATACTGAATGAATGATGCAACATGCAAAAAGAAAGAACTTTTAATACCGAGAAATTCTACGACGGATCAGTGACTGCTTAACAAACATCACATCAAAGGTCTTCAATATACATTCAGACTAGTGACTCCATCTGCCATAATTAAATTACGGACTTCCGTTAAAATATCACATCATTGACTTCAATAGAAAAACAAATCATATCAGCCAAACCCCTACAAACTTCCATCCAAAAACTACATCCGTCCTTTGAATATAAAACAAACCACATCAGCGACTTCCACTCAAACAAATCACAACAGTTAACTTCCATATAAAATTACATTCGTAGCTTCCACTTACAAGACACATCAGGGACGTTGAAAAAAAAAATAAATGAAATCTATATAAACATTAGATAGGGTTAACTTTTGGTACAGTAGTCATGAAGGCTGATTAGCAGCATCTTAAAAAGAAGTGGTGGCTGTTTTATAGGGGATAGTTGTGGGGGATGGGAACTTACATCGCTACTCAAGATGTCTCTCTCTCTCTCTCTCTCTCTCTCTCTCTCTCTCTCTCTCTCTCTCTCTCTCTCTCTCTCTCTCTCTCTCTCTCTTGCACAAACTTTCTATATGCTATTTCGTCCCATTTCCGCTTCATTTAGGCATGCTTCATCTTCCGATCCTTTCTGAAATCAGGGAATGGCAAAAAGCCTTAATCAAGAATGAGAAAGAAATGTCTGACGAAGTTTACGATTCACAAATCTTGATATCACAACACTGGGAAAATAGACGCGATCCGTAAAGTAACTAGTGCTGTCTTTTCTTGACGTTTGGGTGGTGTAACTATGGGCGCAGCGTTTCATATCTGAGTTTGTGTTAATAACACGACTCTTAGATTTAACCTTTACTTTTATATTGAAAATTGTTTTAACTGAGAAACAACAGCTCAAAGATTTTCAAAATAAAAATTTAGTGTAAAACGTTTAGGACCAAAAGAGTTTTAATAGAGACTTTGTTCTTGTTAGCAATAAAGTCGAATGGGACAAACCTAAAGGCAATTGGACAGTCCAGCGAGTAATTATGAAGTTCTTACAAACTGCATTTAAACCTTTTTTTTTTAAGTTTAAAAACTAAAATTGTTTTATTTGTAAAATCTTGACGATGTATAACCTGTACTCTTTTGCCGTGTATGATATGGTCATCTTAAAATCTAATTCAGGAATATGCTGCCATTCTTTCTAGTGTGTCTGAACATGTGTAGCTAAACAATTATTCATAGAAATCCCCACTAGCTAAAAAGAATTGGAGCCGCCACTGATAAAACGTACTGTCACAATTGGCTGTGTTGAACCACGCCAAGCTCAGCACGCTGGCAGTAAATTTCTCAATGTGAAATAAACGCACTAACAAGCGTCTCGTCTTCATTGTCATTTTTGCTTTGTTCGTTGTGGAGCATGGAGTCACCACTATAGCTGGACCCCTAGCGGAAGCCTGTACTCAGCACTCACATGTTGTTGTAGTGGTGAATTATATGATGAGGTTTATAGCATCATGCACAACCTCATATTAGTTGCCTTGTACGACATGCCTGACGGTGTAGTAGTTTTATTCCTTATTTGTCTTTTGAGAAACCTCCAGCGTTTTCTTCACTTACAAGAAACAACAAATTTCTTTACGCTCTTTTGACACTTGACTTTCTGCTGTCAGCAACAGACGATGTATTCGTTCTATCCCGAGACAAACATATATAACCATGATCACAGATTACCGCTGAGACACAGTTCAGCCCTTTACAAGGTACAGTATTGTATGATTTGATTTTCTTCGTGAACCGTTAGCGATTTCAAGAGAGTGCAGTACATGTGATCTTCAAGAAAGTTAAGTATCCAACTTTTGTTAATAATTTTGTGAATTTGGTGTTGCAGATTTTCTAATTTTTTTTTTTTTTAATTACTTAATAAATTTTTTTGCGTAAGATTATTGTTGGTTGTTAATTTCTTTTTTCTTTACAGGATGTTGAAAAATTATTATGATTTTAAAAATTGTTATTTCATGAACAACATACCCGATTTTACTTTTCTTTATCACTTTTTCAAGCTAGTCGCAGAGATGTCGCTGATGTATTCATTCGGATGGTGGGCATTTTGAACATTTAAATTAAACTTGTTATTGTAAACAAATTGTCTATCTCTTAGCTTTTAGAATGTGATAAAGAAAATTAAAATTGTGTATGTTGTTCATAAAATATACATTTTTAAAGTGTGTATACATCATTTTCAAACACCCTGTATTATTAATATCTTGTTATAGGGTTAAGCCAAAAACTGTGTGATAAAAAGTTGTCAACCTGCCTAGTTGAAAAGTAAAACCATAACCAACCAGCCTACGGTGTACATCACGTGGGGTGCACAAACCTTGAAATTAGCCCCAGGGGGTGTTTTCTGAAGTAAATTTTGGCCAGTTTTCATTCTTTATCTTCGGAAGTAAAATTAAGAAGAATTTTACTTTTTTCGAATCTGTAGCTTAGTTTTAGTTTTATTTAATTATCTTAGTTAAATAAATATAAAAAGAACTTAAATTAAACAGGCCCAGATACCATGTGAGAACTTTTAAAGTCCGGCTTTCGTTGCTCATCCTTGTGGAATTAGAGATAAGTTCAATTTGTTATTAATCTAATCTGTGGCGTATCCTTAGTATTAGTTAACGATTAGTTAGGATTGTTATTTATTAGGATTATTAGTTAAATAAATAATATGAATTAATCAGGCGCAGTTAGTAGTTGTAGCCCCTTTAATCATGACTGACTTTAGGAAGACGTCCCTTCTGCTTCTTTTTCAAACGTTCCTGTTGGCAAGATCTTTTTTCTTCTACTTGTTGTGAGAGCTTATTTTAACCCAAACCGAAGTTGGGCCGTTGGGAGCATCACCTCTTGGTGCGATCAGCGGCTTCATCCTCCCAGGTTACTGGATTTATGTCCAGTGCCTTCGTGTCTCTCTTGCACACTTCTTTGAACCTCAGTTGCAGTCGCCCGAACGTTACAGCTATTAACTAGGACTGTTATTTATTCAGATTATTAGTTAAATAAATAATTAAATTTTAATCAGGCGCAGATCAAGAACAAGGAAACTGTATGGGAAAAATAGGGACAAAATAGTAATAAAACTAAGAGTTGAAGAAAACTAAAATATATTTTAAACAAAATGTTTCTTACTGAAAACAAAAAACAAAAGTACAATGCCACCCATGACCAGATCACAGTCTGGAGACGGACAAAATTGGAGAAGAGCGATTGAAAGCCAAAACAAAGACAACGCAGAAGCTAAGGTCAAACCAAATTTTTATTTGTTATTTAAATTTGTAATAAAATAGTCGGTTATATTAGGTGCGTGTCCAAATATAAAAGAACTTTAGGTCTGAGTTGTCAAATCAAAAGAAAACTAAACCAAATGGAAGCAGAGAGGAGAGGAACGGCAAAGCAACGAACCGGAGGGACGACCAACAAACAAATCTACAGGACACAGGGAAAAGGACGATCTGCAAAATACATATAACTGCAACATATACAAGAATGAGAGAGAACAAAGGGAACCCCGTCAGAAATCACAATGCGAGTCAAAGAAAACAACTGAAAATAAAATTTACACAGACAGCAGGGCCATACGCCACCCTGTGAGCTCTACCAAAAGACAAAATAATACATATCACAGGAAGAAAGGCAGATAAGAAATCCATTTCAAAATGCAAAAGTATAAAAACTTGTATCATGCTCACCATAAACGAAATAGAAAAAGCCAAAGCGCTGATGGCAGACACACACAAGCACCCAAAAGAAGTGAAGCTAGACCACCAAGTAAAAATGCAAATAGAACTAGCCAAGGAAATCAAAAGACGTGTATTAAAAGGCATAGGTTCAAACCTCTCCGAGTAAGAAATCTTTTAAAATGTGTGCAACCAAAGACCTCAAATAAAAATAGTAAAAATCGATAGGATAAAAAAAACCAGGGAACAAAAGAAAGTTACACCCGATTTAAGAGCCTTTATTTTAAAACAGAAAGAACAGAAGATGTGTAGATCATATATTCACTCTCAGGAACATTATAGAGCAGTGCTCAGAATGGCAAAGACAGCTGTACATTAATTTCGTTGATTTTGAAAAGGCTTTTGACAGCATACATAGGGACAGTTTATGGAAAATACTAAGGGCTTATGGAATTCGAAGCTGCATAGTGTCAATCATAAAAAGCCTCTATGCCAACTTTACGTGTAGTGTTGGGCAGAGCAACCTAACCTTTGAGGTGAAGACAGGAGTACGACAGGGATGCCCCTTATTAACCACTCTATTTTTAACAGTCATAGACTGGGTGATGCGCCAGACAACAGAGGGCAGTCCAAGAGGAATAAGATGGACTACATTTTCTACATTGGAAGATTTGGAATATGCAGATGACATTGCACTACTGGCACATTCACATCAACACATCCAGGAAAAAACGGATAGACTTAATAAGTTTAGCCAGCAAGTGGTCTTGAACATCAATTTAAAGAAGTCAGAGGTCATGATGCTCAATGTGAGCAACCCTGAGCCCATATCAGTAAGGAATCAGCAACTGGTACAGACAGACACCTTCACATACCTAGGATGCATAGTAACACCAGACGGCGGAGCAGGCAAAGACATCAACATCAGAATGAATAAGGCAAGAACAGCCTTTTTTAGCCTAAACAACATCTGGAAGTCCTCTCAATACAGCACAAGCACAAAATTAAGATTATATCAGAGCTGTGTGCTTTCTGTGCTTCTCTATGGTGCGGAATGCTGGAGAGTTACAGAGAAGGAAATGTCGAAATTGTCCTCTTTTCACACAGCATGCCTAAGAAAAATTCACCGAATCTTTTGGCCGAATACCATCACCAACCAAGATTTGCTTACTCGGAGCAAACAAGAGGACATGCACACCATCATACACAGAGCTGGAGCTTTGGGTTGGCCATGTCCTCAGAAGAGCCCTGATGCCATCACAGATAGAACAG
This sequence comes from Oreohelix idahoensis, assembly GCA_024509875.1. Classification (NCBI taxonomy): domain Eukaryota; kingdom Metazoa; phylum Mollusca; class Gastropoda; order Stylommatophora; family Oreohelicidae; genus Oreohelix; species Oreohelix idahoensis. Next base: position 55,659 of record JAMPIV010019526.1, on the reverse strand, counting down.
CTAGCTTTGGACCCTGAAGGAAAACGAAAGAAGGCCGACCAAAAACAACAGTGGCGGAGGACTGTGGAGGTGAGATGCGCTCTGAATGAACCAAATAGTTGAAAGCACTGTGCTAAGGATGGCCAAAACCGACCAAAAAAAAAAAACCTAGAAAAATCAAATGTTGTTGTTGCCCTACAAGACGCCAAATGCGTTGCCATGACTTTTGATGGTCGCCATTATTAAAGAAGAAAAAGATGTCAGCAGTTCTATTACTGGATCAGATAGAGTTGATTAAAAAATGGTGAATGACAGACAATGTGAGTGGAGGCGTGGGAAAAGTGTGCAAAAGAAAATTGAGCAAGTTTTGAAACAAAAAATGTGGGATGTTAAAAGCTGTGCTTAATTTCAGGTGTTATATCGTGGAAAAACTTTTCTCTTGGTGAATTGTTAGCGAACTTCTAGATACTAAACCACGTATCTTACACAAGTTTGCTCGATGGGCGTAGCTGGTGGTGTGGCACAGAAATGATTAAACTTAAAATTGCATTTTTAAAATGTCTTTGTGTGTGTTTGTGTATTTTATACTGAATGTTTTTGGTTAATAAAACAGACCTACAATTTATTAAAGAAACTCTAAAACATTAAGTTGTATTTTTAAATATTTGTTCCATGTTTGGTTGGTCATTTTTTTATTAGTAACGTAAAGAATTGAAGTTAGACAGAGAAACAGCAAAAAATATTGAATTAAATTTGTTAGGATCTTTTAGTTTTGTTATGTTGCGTTCATTTTCTTCTTTTAATAATACAGCACAATTTTTAATTAGCTCGGAAAATAAGAAATAAAGGTTTTTTTAATGACTTTTTGTATTTTATAAGGAATTTTTGGGTTGTTTTTTTTTTTTTTTTGGTCATAAATACATTTTTTATAGGTCATTTTCAGTAAATTTTCAGGTCAATAAAATTCAAGCACTTGTAATAACACTTGACGGCATAGCTATTTCACAAGAAATAACATTCAACAACAGATCAAAAATAACAGAAATTTACTAATCAAAGATTATGCAATGGGATAATTGCGAAAGAATTAGACACACAAAGGAAACTTGTAGGGAAAAACATCTTACAGATTCTGCGATGGAGCACATAGACATGACGAGTGTAGAATGGTCACAGAAGAACAAAGTTACAAGAAGGAAATTTCTAACATAAAATGTGCAAACTGCAATGGGAGCCACAGCGTCAACTGCAATGGGAGCCACAGCGTTAGATACCAGGGTGTCTAGTCTTTCTAGAAACAAAACACGTTAAAGGAAACACTGAAACAAACACACCATTCTGGGTAATCAAAGAAAGACAGAAACAAATATCCGTTTCCAAAACCTCCAAGAAAGCGTCATTAGGAAATAAATAAAACAAATATCTCTGGAAGTAAAAGACATAAGGGAGAAAATACAGAAAGAGGATGAAAGGAAGATTCAGATAAACAACAATAAAGAAGATAAAAATACAAAAGAGACAGAACATAACCTCACCCAAGCAAGGCAGATACAAGAAGAAATTAAAACAGTACAACAGGTTAAACAAAATTAACGTCGTAAAAATAGCAGAATTAATGAAGAAATGTTAAAAATAATAGAACTGGAAAGAGTCCTTTTGACTGAGGAGAAGAGGCAAGTGAAAAAAAAGTATAAAAGACAGGAAAACAAAGACAATAGGAAGAAAAAAATTAATGAAACAGTCTATTTACTATACCTCGTAGAAAGAGTATGGAGCAAACTGGTCACTTGGAATGAGGAATGTGTGGAGAACATGAGAGATGGCGGGCAATACCACCTAAAAAAAGTAAATTGATAGTCCATAAATTAATCAAATAAAAAACACGTACCTAACATAATTAATCTAGACGTATAAAATGGAGACATAAAATGGTTGAGAAAGGTTGATATAGAGAAATAAAAACCACATTAGCAGTGCAAGAAACTGTCGTAAATCTCAATCAAAAGTTGATCTATCAGGGTTACAAAACACTCTAGAAGTACACACTGCCATCAATGGTATCTATACCTTTCAGCGGTATGGCGGCTTGTGTACCTTGACCACCCCCAGAGTTATGCCTCTGGAGTTTTACTCCTGGCAGGTTTTAACGAGCTGGACAGGTCTGCGCGGGTAAGGGTCACATAAAAGCTAGTACTCTGGTCCTCCAGGTTAGGGGTTTTAGCACAGGGCCACTGTCCACGTACAAAATTACACACGTTACGGAAACAGCAACAGATGAAAAAGCTTTAATGCGGGACGGACATCAAGAAATATGAGGCTTGTATGACTGAAAGTGGTGAAAGCCGAAAGGAAGCCACAAACATGAAAATGGAAATCCTGATCGCTAAACACGAAACCAGAATTGGATTTTGGAATCTAAGAATAATAAACGTGACAGGGAAACTGAAACAGATTATAATGAAAATTAAAAACTACAAACTACACAAACTAGGATTAAGTAACAGTAGATTTATTGGGGCAGGAAGAGTAAAAACAACAAGGGAAACAGTACTTTACTCGGAAAGAGAGGATGCCCAACCCAGTGAAAGCGTAGCCATTATCATGAAGAAGGGCATAGAAAGAATGGAATGCTTGAATGGAAGCCAATGAACAATAGAATGATAAGACCGAGACTGAGAGGGAGATTCACCAATATCACCATACTATAGACAATGATATGCACCAACAGTGTCAAAGAGGACAAGGACCAACAGTGTCAAAGAGGACAAGGACCAACAGTGTCAAAGAGGACAAGGACCAATAGTGTCAAAGAGGACAAGGAAGTGTTTTACCAACAATTACAAAAAGAAATGAATTGTACACCAAGGTATGATCTTATCTCAATAGTTAGAGATCTCAATGCTAAGGTTGGAACACATAATACGTACAAGGAAGCAGTAATGGAAAGATACGGCAACGGAAAAGCAAACGAAAATGGTAAACAAATTAATCGACTATTGTGGCACTAACAACATCGTCATTCGTTGAATACTTTTTCCGCACAAGAAAATTCACAAATTAACGTGGGAGCAACCAGATGGCTGTGAGAGAAACCAGATAGACCACATAATGATCAACGACAGAGGGAGACATTCTCTGCAAGATGTGAAAGTAAAAAGAAAAGGCGCAGATGTGGGAAGTGATCATAACCTAGTACTTGCAAGAATAAATATGAAGATCAGAACTACTGGGCCAAAAATAACAAAACAGAAAATATTTACCATCAGTAAATTGAAGTACCCCATCATGACAAAAGAATTTGTATCTGAGATAAAGAAACGTTATCAAACTGCCCAGAGCCAGGAGGAGACAGCAGTTCAAGACGTTGACCAGAAATTCAGTACAATAACAATATATAGAGAAAGCAACAAATCTTTTTTTTTTTCTTTTTTTTTTTTGGAATTCCAGAAAGGGAGATACAAGATTGAATAACACCAGAAACGCTGAAAACCGGTGGGATGAGAAAATAAATCAAAAGAAAGACAATAGAAGCAGTCTTTTTTTTTTTTTTTCCTTTTTTTTCCAAAGGGCTGAAAATGACTTATAAATACAGATATTCTACGTAGGAAAGAAATCATCCCAGCTATCAAAGGGCTGAAGAACGGAAAAGCTCCAGGCTATGACAACCAAAATACAGAGCTATTTAAAACGGATCCTGCATTAGCGGCAGAGTTATTAGAACCACTATTTGTATAAATCTAGCGGAGATAACACCAGTGGAGTGGAACAAATGGTAAAAGGTAAAGGAACCCGTTACACGCCCATTTAGGCATATTGGGAATATGGTGTTAGGCCCATATTATCTTGACCGTCGGCACACGAGGGGTGATGTGGTCGGCATCACTGGAACAAATGGATAATTGTTAAATTGCCAAAGAAAGATCAGCTCACTGACTGCAACAAAAAGAGATGAATTACTCTCCTATCAGTTCCCTGCAATTATCGGGTAGAATAATTATTAAAAGAATTTCAAGAGCACTGGACCATAAACTAAGGAAGGAGCAAGCAGGATTCCGAAGAAACAGATAATGTGCAGATCATATATTCACATCAGGAACATAATAGATCAGTGTTCAGAATGGCAGAGGCAACTGTATATAAATTTTGATTACTTTGAAAAGGCATTTCACAGCATACACAGGGATAGCCTCAGTGAAATACTGAGGGCTTCTGGAATCCCAAAGATCATGGTCTCCATCATTAAGAGCCTGAACGCTAATTTCACATGCTGTGTTGGGCAAAGGAACTTAACGTTTGAGGTGAGAATAGGAGTACGTCAGGGATAACCCTGATCAACCACTCTGTTTTTAACTTACATAGACTGGGTTAAGCGTCAGGCAACAGCGGATGCTGCACGAAGGATGGCCGCCTATCGAGCAAAGTGGAGGCAGTTTGATGGTCACTGACTGCTTTGACGGTCGGCGGCTAAAGATCAAAGAAGAAGAAATATAACAAACAGGTGAGGCTAAACATTAATCTCAAGAAGACAAAAGCCATGACACTAAATGTAAGAAACCCTGCACCCATAAAAATAAAGGACAAGAGGTGGAAAATGCAAACAAATTGACATACTTAGGAAGTATAATAACACCAGATGGAGGAACAAACAAAGACATCAGTAATAGAACGAATAAAGCCAGAATAGCCTTCGCCAACCGAAACAACATCTGGAAATCCTCCCAATACAATAGAAACACTAAATTAAAAATATATATGAGAGCTGCGCAAGTTTTGTACTTCTGTACGGTGCAGAATGCTGGAGAGTAGCAGAAAAGGAAATGTTCAAATTGTTCTCTTTCCTCAGAAATCGCCTCAGGAAAATCCTTTGAATTTTCTGGCCGAACACTATCACCATCCAAGAACTGCTTACTCAGAGTCACCAAGAAGACATGCGTATCATCATAGCGGGTAGACACTGGAATTCGGTTGGCCACATCCTCAGAAGAGACCCTGACACTATCACCATAACTGCCATGCTATGGACTCCAGCGAAAGCGAGGATGGTCAAAAGCCACCTGGTGGATAACTATGGAGGTAGAGATGCTAAACATGAAGCAGAGCTAGGGTACCACACGAAGGATGGCTGTCGACCGAGCAAAGTGGAGACACTTTGTTGCTAGCTACAAGATGCCACAAGGCGTGATAGTCACGGATTGATATGTCACTCAGCGGCCGAGTACCAAAGGAGAAGGCAGACTGAAAATAAAAGGAAATGGGGGGGGGGGGGGGGGGCAAAGTTGCACTCTTAGTACATGAAGACTACAAAAAAATAAATTGGGGACAATTTAACTCGAACTATGGAGGTGAAATTTTTTTCTCACCTTAGACGCCGAAAGAAAAACATGAGGAATGTGTATATTTCGATGGATAGTACCATGTTATGTTAAATTATAGAATAAAAGATACATCAGAGTATCTAGTGGTGTAGATATTTTCCTATAACTGACCTCGAAACCCTCGAATCGGTCGGTTGGATAGGAGGGTTGATCAGAGAGTTAACAAGTCACTATCGTAAAACAAGCGATTGTTACCAAAACAGAACCAGGCTCGACAGTAAACATGACTCATTCTAATATCTTGGGGGCTAAGGAGATTTTTAAAATTGGATACTGGAATGTAAGAACTATGTATCAAGACGGAAAATTGGAAGAAGTAATTAAAGAAATGGATAATTATAAGTTGGACATATTGGGTGTCAGCGAGTGTAGATGGACGGGGAAGGGCATAAAATATATTTCAGAAGAAAAAAAAAGCAAATTATATACTCTGGTAGTAATGATAATCGTCACACAGAGGGAGTAGCCATCTTAATGACACAGAAAGCAGCAGCATCGCTTATCAGCTGGGTACCTATTAATGAGAGGCTAATATTAGCTAGATTTCAGACAAGATTTTTCAAGCTCTCAATTGTACAATGTTATGCACCAACTAACGACGCTCTTGATACCACAAAAGATGACTTCTATGAAGCATTTCTAGGTACCATCAACACAATACCCAAGCATGACATAATAGCAGTCATGGGCGATTTTAACGCCAAAGTAGGTGACAACAACGATGGAGTACAAAGATATCTCGGTACTCATGGCATAGGCTGTATGAATCAAAATGGCGAAAGACTTCTAGAACTTTGTGAAATATGAAACCTCGTTGTGGCAGACACCATCTTTCCACATAAGAATATCCACAAGATAACATGGAATTCACCCGATGGCAGAACTAAGAACCAGATAGATCACTTCTGCATAAGCGTAAAATTTCGCTCATCAGTTCAAGACGTCAGAGCATACAGAGGTGCAGAGATCGGAAGCGATCATAACCTCTGCATAGCTAAACTGAGAATTAAACTGAAGAAGTTATACCAACCGAATAAAAATAGAAGAATAGATGTACACAGACTGCAATCAAATGATATAAAGGAGGAATATAATGTCAAAATGAACAACTATTTCGATGCTTTAGGCAAAATTGACAACGATATCACCACCAAGACAATCGATACTAAATGGGAACAACTGAGAACAGCAATGACAGAAGCAGCTGTAGCGACCACCGGATACCTAGTACATAAAAATAAAAAATGGATGAGAGAAGATTCTTCTCTTCTTCTTCGATCCTTAACCACCGACCGTCAAAGCAGTCAGTGGCCATCACGCCTAGTGGCGTCTTGTAGGGCAACAACAAATTGATTCCACTTTGCACGGTCGGTGGCCATCCTTCGTACAGTGCCCCAACTCTGGTTCATTCTTTGCATCTCAGCCTCCACAGTCCTCCGCCAAGTTGTTTTTGGTCGGCCTCTCTTTCGCTTTCCTTCAGGGGTCCAAAGCATAGCTGTTCTTGTGATGGCATCGGGGTCTCTTCTGAGGACATGACCAACCCAGCTCCAGCGTCTGCCAGCTATGATGGTATGCATGTCCTCTTGCTTACTACGAGTAAGCAGATCTTGGTTGGTGGTGGTATTCAGCCAAAAGATTCGGTGAATTTTTCTTAGGCATGTTGTGTGAAAAGAGGACAATTTTGACATTTCCTTCTCTGTGACTCTCCAGCATTCCGCACCATAGAGAAGCACAGAAAGCACGCAACTCTGGTATAATCTTAATTTTGTGCTTGTGCTGTATTGGGAGGACTTCCAGATGTTATTTAGGCTAAAGAAGGCTGTTCTTGCCTTATTCATTCTGATGTTGATGTCTTTGCCTGCCCCACCGTCTGGTGTTACTATGCTTCCTAGGTATGTGAAGGTATCTGTCTGTACCAGTTGCTGATTCCTTACTGATATGGGCTCAGGGTTGCTCACATTGAGCGTCATGACCTCCGACTTCTTTAAATTGATGTTCAAGCCCACCTGCTGGCTAAATTTATTGAGTCTATCCGTTTTTTCCTGGATGTGTTGATGTGAATGTGCCAGCAGTGCAATGTCATCTGCATATTCCAGATCTTCCAATGTTGAAAATGTAGTCCATCTTATTCCTCTTGGACTGCCCTCTGTTGTCTGGCGCATCACCCAGTCTATGACTGTTAAAAAAAAGAGTGGTTGATAAGGGGCATCCCTGTCGTACTCCTGTCTTCACCTCGAAGGTTAGGTTGCTCTGCCCAACACTACACGTAAAGTTGGCATAGTGGCTTTTCATGATTGACACTATGCAGCTTGGAATTCCATAAGCCCTCAGTATTTTCCATAAACTGTCCCTATGTATGCTGTCAAAAGCCTTTTCAAAATCAACAAAATTTATGTAAAGCTGTCTTTGCCATTCGGAGCACTGCTCTATAATGTTCCTGAGAGTGAATATATGGTCTACACATCTTCTGTTCTTTCTAAATCCTGCTTGTTCTTTCCTCAGTTTGTAGTCTACTGCCTTAGAAATTCTCTGTATAATTATCCTGCCTAGTATTTTGCTGGGAACTGAGAGAAGAGTGATTCCTCTCCAATTATTGCAGTCTGAAAGATCTCCCTTCTTGGGCAATTTGACAATTATTCCTTTGTTCCTCTCTGATGGTGTTGTCCCCGTTTTCCACACTTGTGCAAATAGTGGTTCTAATAGTTCTGCTGCTAGCTCAGGGTCTGTCTTAAATAGCTCTGCATTTAAGTTATCATGGCCCGGAGCTTTACCGTTCTTTAACCCTTTGATTGCTGTGATGATTTCTTCTTTTCGTGGAATTTCTGTATTTACATCTAGATCGTTTTCAGCCTCAGGAACATTCAATTGTGTCTCTGGTATTTCCTTGTTCAGAGTTTCTCTGAAGTGCTCTGCCCATCTTGTTTCCTGTCCCTCTGCTGTCTTGATGAGATTTCCTTGCTTATCTCTCTTACTAATGTAATATTGTTTGCACCTTGTTTTCCGCTGATGAATTTAGTTATTTTGTATACTGTGCTTTGTTCATTTCTCAGTGCTGCCTCTTCTGCCTGTTTTGCAAGATCGTCTAGGAAATTCCTTTTGTTGGCTCGGGTTTGGCGTTTAACTTCCCTGTCCAGTTGACTGTACTGTTCGCTATATAGTTGCTTTAACCTGGGGGACTTCGCTTCTGTTTTCTTTCTTTTCATTTCCTTTCTCATCTTTATGGTGTTTAGTGTTTCTGGTGTTATCCAGTCTTGCTTCTTCCTTTCCTGGAATCCTAAGCATGATTTGCTACTTTCCTTATATATTGTTGAAATGGTGTTAAAATTCTGGTCTATATCATCAGTCAATGTCTTTTCCTGGCTTTTGGCAAATTGATATCGTTTCTTAATGTCGGCCGCAAACGCTTTTCTGGTAAGGGGGTCCTTCAATTTGCTGATGTCAAACCTTTTCTGTGTAGTTACAGTTGGTCCAGCCCTTCTTAGTTTCACTTTCAGTTTTGCTACTACTAAATGGTGATCGCTTCCCACATCTGCACCTCTTCTTACCTTCACATCTTGTAATGCATGTCTCCATCTACCGTTAACCATGATGTGATCTATCTGGTTTCTGTCCCGACCATTTGGTGATTCCCATGTTAACTTGTGAATTTCCTTATGTGGGAAAAGTGATCCTCCAATGACCAGGTTGTTAATGCTACAGAAACTTATTAGCTTATCCCCATTTTCGTTTGCTATTCCGCTGCCGCATTTCCCCATTGTTCTTTCATTGTATGTATTGTGTGTACCAACTTTCGCATTGAGGTCTCCCATTACTATAACAAGATCATATCTAGGTGTGTCCTCCATTTCTTTCTGCAGTTGTTGATAGAATTCATCCTTGACCTCCTCATCGCTATCATTCGTTGGTGCGTAGCATTGTATTATTGCTGTGTTGGTGAATCTCCCTCTCAATCTCAATCGTATCAGTCTGTTGTTGATGGGTTTCCATTCCAGTAATGTCCTTTCTATCCCTTTCTGTAGAATAATGGCTACGCCTTCACTGTGCTGTCCATCCTCTCTTCCAGAGTAAAGTACTGTTTCTCCTGTTGCTGTTTTAACTTTTCCTGCCCCTGTCCATCTGCTCTCGCTTATCCCCAGGATGTGTAACCTATAGTTTCTCATTTCTGCCGTGACCTGTCTTAGTTTACCTGTCTCGTACATTTTCCTGACATTCCAAAATCCTATTCTTGTATCCTGTTTTGCGGTCAGGACATCCGTTTTCATGTCAGTGGCTTCCTTTCGGCTTTCACCACTGACAGTCATACGAGCCACAGACTCCGAATGTCCATCCCGCAGCAAAGTTTGTTCATTTGATGCTGTTTCCGTAACTTCATTATTTTTTTTACATAGACAGGGGTGTCAGCCCTATGCTAAAACCCCCAACCTGGAGGACCAGGGTACCAGCTTTTGTCTGACCCCTACCCACACAGACCAGTCCAGCTTGGTTGAACCTACCAGGAGTAAAACTCCCACTGGCATAGCTCTGGGGATTGTCAGGGTACGCAAGCTGCCATACCACTACAAGGTATAGGTACCATTGATGGCATGAGAGAAGATACTTGGGATAAAATACAAGAAAGGAAAACAGCAAAACTTAAACTACTAGCGGCAAGTACACATAATGCAGTTGAATCTTGCAAACTAACTTATAACTTGTTAAAAAAAGAAGTGAAGACAAAAACTCGAAGAGATAAAAGACATTTCATCAATGAACTGGCCGTAGAAGCTGAAAATGCTGCAAGAACTGGTAATAGTAGGTGCCTTTATCAAATTACAAAACAACTATGTCACCAGCCTACTGCTATGGAAACACCTGTTAAAGGTAAATTAGGGAATTCAATACCAACAGAAAAAGAACAAATGAAGAGATGGGCTGAGCACTTCATGGAGGTGCTAAACAGACCACCACCAACAGTAACACCTGATTTTAATAATGAAACACCCACAACCACCTTGCCAATAACTTGCGATGAATTCACGCTGGACGAGATCAAACAAGCCGTTAAAAGATTAAAAAATTTTAAAGCTGCTGGAGTTGACGAAATTTCAGGGGAAATGATTAAAGCAGTTAATGACAACAACCTCTTGAGAATTTTAGATATTATAAATGAAGTATGGAGAGAAGAACAACCACCACAACAATGGAAAGACAGTATTATTGTAAAGTTACCGAAGAAAGGTGATCTATCAGACTGTAATAACTGGCGTGGTATATCTCTATTATCAGTACCTGGAAAATTATTATGTTGCATGATGTTAGAAAGACCTAAATTGCATGCTGACGAAAAGATCAGAGAAGAACAAGCGGGTTTCAGGCCGAAACGATCATGTATTGATCAAATATTCACACTAAGAACAATTATAGAAGAATCAGTGGAAATGCAATCGCCACTTATTATCACCTTCGTCGATTTTCAAAAAGCCTTTGATAGTCTACACCGCCCATCATTGTGGAAGATACTTACAATCTATGGTTTTCCAACAAAATATGTGAATATAATCAAAGCGCTATATGACAATGCAAGATGTTGTGTTAGAACAAATAAAGGGAATACAGAATGGTTTACAGTAGAAACAGGGGTGAAACAAGGCTGTATTATGTCACCACTACTTTTTGGAATAGCTATTGATTGGGTTATGAGAAACTATACCCACAATGAACAATTAGGTATAAAATGGACAAATGGAAAATTCCTGGGGGACCTGGATTTCGCAGATGATTTAGCATTCTTAAGTTCAACACCCAGACAATCCCAAGAAGCAGTAAATAATTTGTGTCATCTCTCGGTTAAAATAGGTCTCCAAATAAATGCCTCTAAAACTAAAGCTATGAACTTTTCTAACGAGACCTTTGATATCATCTTGAACGGGGAAAAACTACAGAAAGTTGAAAGTTTCAATTATTTAGGCAGTAAAATGACTCAGGATGGTGACACAACAAGAGAAATCCATACTAGAATTGCTTTGGCAGCTAGCGCCTTCAATAGATTATCTAACATTTGGAAATGACGATCATTGAATATACATACCAAGCTTCGTCTGTTTAATTCAAATGTTATCTCAGTGTTAACATACGGCTGTGAGAGTTGGAAAATAACAAAATCATTGGAGAACAAGCTGAATGCATTCGATAACAAATGTCTTAGAAAACTCATGAACATTAGTTGGAAAGAATTCAAGACTAATCGACAAATAAGAGAAGACTCTAAGCAGAAATATGTCTCCGACTATATAAGGAAAAGACGATGGTCATATATCGGTCATGTCCTACGAATGCAAAACAACAGAATACCACTACAGGCGCTCACTTGGGTTCCTGAGGGTAAGAGGAAAAAAGGAAGACCAAAAGAAACACTCAGAAGAACAATAATAAGAGAAGGAAGAACGTTGGGCCTAAATAATGTGCAAGAGCTAAGAGGAGTGGCGTCACAACGAACAACCTGGAGAGCACTGGTTTCTGCCTTATGCGCCGTGTTTGGTGCTTAAAGAATTTATTATTATTATATTGAAAGAATTAATGTAACAATAGACAGAAAACAGTGAGCCAGAAAAACTAAAAATAATAAACATTTATTGCTCCAAGGAAACATAACCAATTGGGATATAAGCAAAATTAGCTCTGAAATAAATAACAACATTACTGGTCGCGGACTGTAAAGCACATCATAATGCTTGGGAAATGAACATAAACGATCAAGCAGGGAAGAGGTTGCTGCCCTTTACTAAAAAAAATCAGACCTAGTCATACCAAATGATTGCTGAATAAAATAAACCCTTCCTACACAGAATCACTCTCGTCTGATAAGTGAGAAGTAGTAAGTGATACAAGTCCTGACCACTTACCCATAGAAATAACTCTAAATGATAAATACAGACCTAATACAGGAAATCCCAAAGATACTTTTAGTTTCATAAAAGCAAACTGGGAGAGCTTCCAACCGGCGCTAAATAAACATGAACAGACAAGAAATAGAATCTGACAATGCAGATTTACTCGTAGATAAACTAACAAGTGAAATTCTAAAATAGTCATTAAAGATATACCAAACATAAACATGCCAAAATACCTAAAACAAACACAAACCGGTAATGTTAGGAGGAAACACGAAACAGAAGACAACTACTTAAATTATAAGAAAATGAGAAATGAAAGTAATAAAACCACTCTAAAAACTAAAGAAATTAACTTGAAAACATTCTTACTTACTTTCTTAGTCGTTCCCCTTCTACCGTGAGGTATAGAGGTTTGGAAGAGAGCGCGCCAGACTATCCTATCGGTTGTCTTCCTCCTGGCCTAGTTCCATTCTAGTCCTCAGTCCTTCAAAGATTGTCTAATGTTGTCCTCCCGGCGGACTCTGGGTCGTCCTGGGGGTCTGGATCCCTGGCGCTTTGTTTCCCATGCTTGTCGTGGTAGCCGATCTTCTCCCATTCTGCAGACATGGCCAAACCATATTAGTTGGGACTGTTCTACTTGGGTCTGCAGGTGGTGGGATTTTAGGCCTTCACGTATCGTCTGGTTGCGGACCAAGTCTCTTCTTGTTACTTCAACCACCTTCCTTGAAAACATTCTTCCAACCTTAAACAGCAAAACACAGATAGCGGAGATAAGGATTTGGTTTGGTTTTTAAGGACCATCTTCATTGAACACGGACAATTCTATAAGTGCTCCAATTGCCTCCCTTAGATCACACACGGAGGATATCAGCACAGTAACATCGGCGAGAATCCCAATGTGGGTATACAGAAATCACACATTCTATAAATATTTTTGAGGTGGGTAGGTTTCCGATTTTTTAATTTTGCCAGGGCAGCGGCTGTTTGGCCAACTATTTGCAATTTCATATCCCTTAGCTAAGTACCTAGCAGATTTTACTTCTAATCGTTGCGGAGAAAGAAAAAAAAATAGTAATTTATTTATTTATACTTGTAATTGCAGGTCAGACCTAAAAACAAAGTTATACCCACGTGTCTCAGCCTAAATTACAAAGTGGAGCAGCACGGAGTGGCAGAGAAACAAAGAATATCTAGAGACAGGTTGCCCTCAATTTGCACCCGTCCCGTTGGCGCCGATTCAGTATAATGCCGGTTATATAAACCGAAGGTAATAAACAAACATTGAACAAATTAAAACATTTACATTTTAAAACTTCTTATTACGTTAACAAATATTATTATGTATTTTTAATAATATTAAATTAAAGGCATTAGATGACTGGTACAAGAAGCTGGCTTGGACGCAAGTTACAAATAAAGATGTAACATGGGTACTGGGAAACCATGGCGAGCCCCTTTCTAGTGAAGCCATTAAAGAATCGACTGATCATCGAAGCCAACGAAAAGAGAAGGATGAAACAGAGGATGAAGAGATTTCAACAAGAGAAATGGAGATAAGCGATCTGCAGCACATCCTTTCAGACATGGAGAAACTCACTGAAGAAGTCTGAGAGACTGATCACAACTGGGAGCGGAGGGCTACAGTAAAGAAGAGCCCTATGGCATACGTAAGCCCTTATTATGAGATTTTGACAGAAAGGAAGTCACCATTGCATGCTTAAAAAAAAAAAAAAACACACACACACACACACAAATGTAACGATCCTTAATGAAGGTTTTCGTCAAAGATCTAAAGCTGCTGCACATTACGACATTACCAGTTTTTAGTGTACAAAATATTGTTTTTTTAATCAAGTTTATTTAATTTAATGTTATTAATTTTTTTAACATTTATTTAATTAACTTTATTTCAGACCTTTAAATATAACGGCATTATATTACACGTTAATATTTAGATTCATGGAACGTAATATTTTGTATGTAATATTTCATTCAATAAAACAGCCAGTATTCTCTTTATATTTACGTTGTTTTTAGTAAAGTTATTTTGATGGTAGTGAAGAAATGAACATGTAAAAAAAAAAAAAAAGAGAATGACATTTTTTTATTCATCATATATTATGATAGACCCAGCATATTACATTTTTTTATCGCCGTCTATAAATTTCTGTTTGTATGCAAACTTGTATAAGAAAGGAACACCATATTTCAAATCCCTTAGTTATGTATCTAGCAGATATTATTTCTATTCGTTGTAGAAAAGAAAAACTAATAATTTATTTATACTTGTAATTTCAGGTCAGACCTACAGAGGAAGAAGTTACACCCACGTGTCTCAGCCTATGCACAAAATGGAGCAGCACGGACTAGCAGAGGCACAAAGAATATCTAGTACTCGTAGCCATTGTTTTACGCCGGTCCAGTTTGCGCCGATTCAGAAAAACGCCGATTTGACATCCAAAGTTAAAAAAGAAAAAAACTTATCGAACAAAGTACAACATCCACATTTCAAAACGTCTTATTACATTAACATGATATATTATTATAGGTTTTTTTTATATACATTAAATTTAAGACATTAGAAGACTGGCATAAGAAGTGTGGCTTGGACGAAGTTACATACGAAGACGTAACAGAGCTGTTGATACAAACACAAATAAGGTTTTCTCTGTTCTGATCTTTGTTATTTGTCAGAGCTGAAAATCCCTGTTCATAACAATATTTCGTGGAGAAATGTTTCTAAGTGATATAAAATAAATTATATTACTGAATAAAATCTGAAAAATTCTGGAAAGTTCTAAAGGTTGCTATACATATTTTTATCGTATCATAGCACAGGTAACAAAAAAATAAATAAATAAATATGAAAATAACCTTCATATTTATCTTTGGCATATAAATTATTTTTTTTTAAATCACTCAACATTTTTGATTTTTTTTTTAATCTTCCGGCCACACGTGCCATCCTCTCGCGCCCCTCCAGTGTGGCGTGCCACACCGTTTGGGAACCACTGACATAAGCGTAATGATTCTCAATGAGGGACTTCATCAGAGATATAAAGCCGCTGCATTACGCCATTACAAATTTTAAGTGTACATAATATTTTTTATTTCATCGAATGTATTTACTTTAAAGTTATTATTATTTTTTTTTAAATTTACTTAATTAACTTTATTTCAGACCTTTAGATATAATAATATTATATTGCTCGTTAAGTTTTGGATGCCTGGAACCTAAGAGTTTGTATGTAATATTTCATTTTTTCGTTGACAGAAGTGGGTTGTTGCCATATGCTACTCCGTTCATTACTGTAGGTTGGGTAGTACTGCAGCAGGTGTTCGACTGTCATCGGGCTGGTACCGCAGGTGCAGAGATCTGTTGCACAAATTTTGTATTTTTGGTATAGATGGTATCTCAGTCTGTTGTGTCCTATCCGTAGCCGAAAAATGTTGACCTGTTCTTTCCTGGATAGTTGATGATATGCGCCTTTTTTTAAATGGTCCGGGTGCTCTCTTTCCCATTTGGACTTGAATGTAGCCTTTATAGTAGTCTTTGCCATTGCATAAGTTGTCTCGATCGGAGTGGCTAGGAGGTATGGCGTCCGCCTCGAGTTCTAGAGGTACCAGGTTCGATTCCCAGTTGATGGAAAATAATGAATGGAAATGTTTTTCAGAACCAGTGGTCCTAATGATGCTATACTTCCCCGTGGTGTCCTGGGTAGTGAGACCAGATACCTAACCTTCTCGGTTAAGGGCGAAAAATAGAAGGTCCATGCGCAAGTTGCGCACGTTAAAAATCCCACGGCAGTTGGAAATCGTAAAGAGAATGCCTATCAGGCCGCTGCCCTGGCAAAATTAGAAACCTACCAACCACAAAAATATTTATAGAATGTGTAATTCCTATATACACACATTGTGATTCTCGCCGGTGCTACGGAGTTCATGCACTGTCCTGAGATCCTCCTTGTGTTATCTAAGGAAGGAGATCGGATCACCGACGGAGTAGTCTGTGTGCAATGAAGGCAGTCCTTAAAACGAAACCAATCTTTATGTGACAAATTAAGTTACAAAAGAACAAATAAAAATGTATAGTGGTAATATCCAGTAAGGTTATAATTGAAGCGAGCATGTTAACCTCAGCGCAGACTTCGCTGGCTTGGCCATGTTCGCCGCATGGAAGATGGTCGCATCCCAAAAGATATCTTCTACGGACAATTAGCAGATGGCAAGAGAACAGTTGGGCGACCACAGCTGAGGTTCAAAGATGTGTGCAAGAGAGATATGAGGGCACTGGACATGGATCCAGCAACATGGGAGGTTGAACTGCCGATCGCAAAGTGGCGAGCTATTTACGGCGCCACCTCAGATTGGGCGAAGAGAGGCTCACACAAGAAGCAGAGGTGAGGAGAAAACGTCGAAAGGAGCACCAGGAAAATAAGCAGCTGAGGGCTGTCACCTCAGGGGCGCATTCCCATAGTCAGTTATGACTGAAGAGGCTATTATTATGTTAACCTGGCAGAATGGTAACCACGCAACGGCGCCTTATGTTCTAGAAACGTCATCATCGTGTTCCTTATAGCTCGTTATAGAGCATGGAACCACCACGTGACCTGTCCCCTTCAGCATTGACATGCTCTAGCAGTGGTAGGTTCTGTAGCAGTTTATTTTACACGGTGAGATTGTCAGCCCTGTGCACAACCTTATGTGTCGCCTTGTACGATATGCTTGAATGAACGAACTAAATCTTCATTTTAACAGAGTAAAGAAATAGGCAATATTACCTTTTTAAATTTCTGCCCTGTAACATAAATCAAAAATCCACCAGAACATTAGGTCTTTTGTATTTGAACATACGCCTTAATATAACCGACGACCGTGTTTTAACAAATTCTGCCTTGCAATAACACAGATCCAGCATCGAGAGATATGGTGATCAGTTCCCTTCCTCGCTGTCTTTTTCTTCCCTAACTCAAGCGTAAAGTCAGGTACCCATTTACAGATGGGTAGACTGAAGCGTGTCGATACCGTGAATCGAACCCGGCCGCAAGAGATCAGCGCTCTAACCACTATGTCAGTCGAACACTTATTAAAATAAAAATATTTGAGAGCTGCGTAATTTCTGTACTTCTGTACGGTGCAGAATGCCGGAGAGTAACAGAAAAAGAAATGTCCAAACTGTCCTCTTTCCGCACAACCTGCCAAAGGAAAATTCTTCGAATTTTCTGGCCGAACACCATCAGCAACCAAGAACTGCTAACTCGAAGCCATCAATAAAACAAACGCACCAGCATAGCGGGAAGACGCTGGAGATGGGCTGGCCATATCTTCAGAAAAGACCCTGACACCATCACCAGAACGGCCATGTTATGGACTCCAGAAGGAAAGTGAAAGCGAGTCCGACCATAAGCCACCTGGCGGAGAACTGTGGAGACAGAGATGCACAGCATGAACCAGAGCTGGGGCACCACACCAGGAGGGAGGTTGTTGCTGCCCTACCAGACGCCACCAGGCGTGATTGGGCTTTGATTGATTTGTCAGTCAACGGCCATAGAACAAAGAAGAAAGGAAGAACTAACAATAAAACAAAACAAAGCGAGAAAACAAACACACAACCAAAAGCACACATGCACACTTTACAAGGATAGACAGGAAAATGTAGGCTAGACAGAGAGGAACGTTTGGTTCAAACTCTAAAGATGAGACAAAATAAAGAGAGAGACAGAGAAGTGAACAACACTGTTCGTTTAACATGCACAGATTTATGTCTAGGTTGAAAGAGTCGTGCCTCAGTACAAAAAGAAAGCCAAACAATTTTTTTTAAATGAACATCTTACGGGTGTGTGTGTTTTGTGTGTTCGCGTCCGCAGGACGTGTAGACCTCTGTCCCCATATTACTAGTTATCTGCGTGAAACGTAGTGTGGCGAATAGCGAAACAGTCCAGCCAACTTTTCGTGAAAATACGGAATGAACCGCACATTGCACCGTGAAAGCTTAATTGAACACCCAATAAAAGAGCAAGCACATCTTTCAATGTTTTCGTGATATTTACATCTATTTTTAACACGCTTTTATTTAACTTCACTTGTATGTCACTTTCCTGTCACTTTCGAATCTTGCAATCGATTTTTCAATCACTTCCAGATGCGCAATAGCTCTGAAACTTGGCATAGTTGTGTTATCCCGATGACAATACAATAGTCAGTCAATTATTTAATAATTTAATATTGTAATTATGACATTATGAGTAATTAAAGTTTTCGTAAAGAAATGTAAACAAATCAGGGGCCATAATCAAGTTTATTAAAAATTCAAGAGTACGTGGTGTGCTTTATTTTTTCTAAGCGTAAAACAGGGCAGTACTCCAACAAGTGTCTAGCTAAATCAAGGGAAACAATTCAAATTATAAAATTGTGAAGCAAGGGAAAGTCGAGTTCGACCTCTAGATGACCTTCAGATTGAAGAAATTGATTGCACCAAATTAACAGGCACAAAGCCATGTAATATTGAAGTTCTAAAAGAAATGGATCGCTTAAGAAATTTTAGACCAGATTTACAATAAGTAAAAATATTGTTTATGTTTTAGTATGTCATAATTTTTCTAACACTAAAAAGAAGAAAATATAAAAATAAATGTTTTAAACACATGCTTTTAATGCCCTAAAAACCCAACAATAATTTTTCAAGGAGTTTATAGCTTGCAGTAAAACAAATGTAACATCAAAATGACAAAAAGCATGGGGCGCTGATTTTGCATGAAATTAACTTCTGCTTTATACTTCATTAGACACTTATCTATAAAATATATGATAAACGCTTAAGCGCCCAACGCTTTTTAGTACGTTAAAAGCGTGTGTTTAAACTTTTTTTTAAATTCCTTTTTCCGTTCACTGTTACTGTCAAGCGTACTGTGGAACTGAGATTTGCGTTCTTGAGCCAAGTGTGTCGCATTGGCTGCTGCAAATCTGTGTTGCTGTGGGATGTCTGTGATGCTGTCTATCCATCTGTCTCTAGGTCTTCCCCGTGCTCTGAACGCAGATCGTCTAATGTTATAGGCGCGTAGTGGTAATTTATAGGGCTCCTTTCTAATGAATTGGCCAAACCACTTGATTCTTTGTGACTACATAATTGACGTAAGATGTTTTTCCCACAATTTTTCTGATGTCATCATTTCTCGTGCTACCTCTCCTAGTAACATTAATGGCCTTTCTTAAACATCTCGTTTCCCAGGGTGTGATTTTTCCTTCCTGTGCTTGGGTCAGGGACCATGTTCGACACTGATAGCAAAGCGTTCGTAAGAATATTCTATTTATCAGCTGTCGTTTAGTTTCCATATTGATATTCTGAAGTTAGAGTAGTGGTGACAGCTGGAAGTTACTGCACTGGCTTGGTGACATTTTGTATCAACTTCTCAGTTAAAACATCCCATTTTCGGTAAAAATGCTTCCAAGGTATTTGAGCTCTGGAGCCCGCGTAAGCGGTATCAGGTGTAAACCTGATATTGTTGGCATGTCTGTTAAGTGGGTTTGGCGATCTTCTAACCTTCATAGTTTCTGTCTTTCGTGTGTTTGTCGTGGGTTTGCAAACATGATGCCTTGTTATGATAGAAAGAGAGGAAATAAGCCGACCAATCAAAAGTAGCGAAGCACTGCTGACAAACGATTTTATAATGGCGTTCTAACGGGGAATCTGGCAGTCATACGAGCCTTAGACATAGACAGGAGTGTCGGCTCTGCGATAAAAACCCCCAACCTGGAGGACCAGGGTACCATCTTTTATCTGACCCCTACCCACGCAGACCAGTCCAGCTTGATTGAACCTACCAGGAGTAAAACTCCCACTGGCATAGCTCTGGGTGTTGTCAGGGTACACAAGCTGCCATACCGCTACAAGGTATGGTTACCATTGATGTTTTCACTTCGAAAGTTGGATTGAGCAATCTAATTTTCGAAGTCAAAACAGGAGTACGACATGGATACCCCTTGTCAACAACATTATTTTTGACAGCCATAGATTGGGTGATGCGTCAGACAACAGTGGGCAGTCCAAGAGGAATAAGATGGACAACGTTTTCTACACTGGAATACCTGGAATACGCAGATGATATTGCACTACTCGCACATTCACATTATCTTATCCAAGAAAAAACCGATAGACTGAAAAAGTACAGCCAGCAGGTTGGTCTGAACATCAATCTGAAGAAGACAGAGGTCATGACCCTCAATGTGGGCAATCCTGAGCCAATAACAATAAGGAACCAGAAGTTAGAACAGATAGACACATTTACTTACCTATGATGCATAGTTACACCAGATGGCGGAACAAGCAAGGACATCAACAACAGAATGAATAAAGCAAGGACAGCATTTTCTAGCTTCAGTAACATCTGGCAGTCATCCCAGTACAGCACAAACACCAAATTAAGACTGTATGAGAGTGTGACGGACGGTGGAATTAGTTTTTGCTAGGTCGGTCTGGTTTCTCGTCATTCTGACCTGTCTACCTACTGTCCATCAAAATTCTCCGCCCACTTGTCTGTAAACTTTGTCTCTAACAGCGATATATCTGTCATCTTGTCTGTCAATCAGCACTGTAGACCTTCTTCACGCATATCTCCTTGCCCGCGCATGGCGGTATGTGATCAAAAAATCCTTTTTCATCGGTCCTCCAGGAAACTAAATACTTCCCGGGTCTCCATTAATTCGAGAAAACTCCGCGTAATTCCTTTGTTCCTTTTAACGTGAGAGAGCTTTGAACGTGGCCAAAATTCACCACTCACGAATGCCAGCGCCGTGCTCACGTTGTGTCATCCCTTCGTTGTCTTAAGAACGCAGGAGGAAACTCTGCGGATAGCGTAGATACGAGCACTGGCTTCATGACATTTTAGCGTACGTGGATTTCTGTTTAATCGGGGGGAGATCAGAAGCTCTTGCGTCTTATTACTTGCTCGTACGCTGTTTCATCTCGAACAGTCCGCGAAAGCAAGCCAAACGTCTGGCATCCTCTGGTAGTACTTAAGCGACTGTCTCAATAACTCTCTATCAGTCACGCTCTTGTATTTTCTAGCATGCGTGCACATTATCCTTCCTGTTGATAGCAGTTGTGACTTAAGTCCGTATGGAGATTATTCCTTCAAGCTGGTAAGAACGAAATAATTGTTTTAGAGTTAACTGGAGTGGTAGCGTATAAGATTTTATACAGATATAATCTACCCCAGGTTACCTATTCCATTGCCAAAAATAATTAATTCAAAACGAATAGTAACTCTTTCGTAAGACCGCAAGGGATTTAACGTAGTGCGCGAAAAGTTTTTAACTCAGCTTAAGACTTAACAGACAGATAGCAAGATAATCTGTTACAACAGAAGACAGATAGAGAGAGATAATGTGAACTGACAAGAAAACAGGAGAGATTAAATGTAACTGGCAGAAGAAAGATGTCCATATTGCATTTTTGATTATTGTTCTCTTTGATGTTTATCAATTAATCCTGAGTTAAGTGTTAACTATTCTAGTACTAGTTAATTTTATTTCACCTCCATGTCGATTACGCCTGTATATTCTGTATCACGTACCGTGTTGTGAGGTGAATGTCTGACCTCGCTTAGCAAGGCTGACTGTGTGTGTGTTACGCTGACCGCACTCCCCGGCTCGCTAGCCAAGCGCGAGAGAGGAATTTGCCCGAGGCGGGTGTGGACACGGCGCATGTTTCATTGAAGTGTATTTGTATGCGTTTTCGTGAAAGACAGAAGAGAGGATGGATGGTTGTACGTCTGTTAGCGTCGATCGTTCTGGTCAAACAAAACCATGTAAATGTTTTTGAATGTCTTTATTATTCCAGACCCTGATCAAAAAGACAGAGCGGTCTGTGTTCGCTATCTACGAGCTCAACCAGAGTCTACGGAGATTTATTATGCACAACGTTTCCACACACTGGTGCAAGGCCTCTAGCATTTACTAGGCCTCATTTTTCTTTACTGATGAATTAACTGCAAAATTGCTACCGCTGACGGCAATTTCGTGGATTACATTACGGCCGCGCATCGCATACAGCCTCGTCTACGAGCTGTTGTAATTTGCCATTCATTCATACAGGCAATATTGGTGTAACCCATTTACCACCCGGTTGTTGGAGATAATACAACCACATAACCCAGAAAGAACCAGCTAGTACCAGCCTCTGAAAGTTCTCACGTGAACTTACCACTAGATCAGCGCCTTCTGATAATATTCGTGAGCTGGAATTAAGTCTTTTTCCAGTTCACCACCTTTTGTTCACTCGGAGTTACTGCAGTAGTCGCACTGTGGGAGTTACATGTTACTATTTCCCCCAAGGAGCTTACCTCCTGGCAAAAGTGGATTACTAAGTCCAGCCGGACGGTGTTGACCCACATAAGCTTCTTCTCAGTTTTGGATTTATCACCTAATAAGGCAAACACGGTCGTCTAATTGTATTGGACTGGGGACCCCTGTCCAGGTGACAGCAAGACTGTATTGGAACTTTTGGTCTTAAGTGCAGGAGTGGTTCGAGAGAACTTAGGTGTGTCCGTATGAGCGTAGAAAGTAAGTAGAGTGAGGTGGCCAGTGTTTTTTTCTCTTGGGGATAATTTTTTGTTGGAGGTTCATTTTCTTTGCTGTGTATCCTTCCGACATTGTTTATTTTCAGTGAAGGTACACGGGGTTTACGGTGTTTTTTTCGTATTTTGCCATGATGGATGTAACCCAGAAAACTTATTCTTGTGCTGGTCAGAACGCCTTCCGTTTAAATATCATGCTGGTGTAGTAACTGTAGTGTCGCTCACTGAGTATTAGATTAAAGTATTTTACATACATTGGAGGGCGGGGCAAGATTGTCTTATTAAAATTTAGTCACCAGGTAGGCTGAAGGTGTAGCACCCCTACCCTCCAGAGGCATATCTTCTCCCAACTTTGCAACCGTGATTCTATTTGTCTATCAATTCACACTTTCCCTTTAATAGTCTGTCTGACCTCGGACAGAATCTATCATCCTAGTTATATCTACCTGTGACAGAGAGCTGTGTACTTTATGTGCTTCTCTGTGGTACGGAATGCGGGAGAGTATAAGAGAAGGAAATGTCGAAACTGTCCTCCTTCCACATAATGTGCCTAAGGAAAGTTCTCCGAATCTTTTGGCCAAATACCATCAGCAACCAAGAACTACGTATCCAGGAGGCCATGCATACAACCATTGCTGACAGACGCTGGTGTTGGGTTGGTCACGTGTTCAGAAGGGACCCTGATACAATTACAAGAACAGCTATGATATATACGCCCGAAGGAAAACGAGAAGCCGACCAAAAACTACTTGGCGGAGAACTGTGGACGCCGAGATGCAAAAAATGAACCAGAATTTGGGTACTGTACGAAGGATGGCCGCCGACCGAACAAAGTGGAATCAATTTGTTGCTGCCCTTCAAAACGCCACCAGGCGTGATGGTCCCTGACTGCTTTGACGGCCGGCTACTATGGATCAAAGAAGAAGAAGAAGACAAGGGGAATGAAAGTAGGTTTGTAACAAAATATATTTAGTATAGTGCTAGTGAATGCAGTGACAGAAAGTATTGACTGTGATTTCGTTTTTTTTTTTGGTTTTTTTTTTTTTTTTTGAGGAAAAGACCAGCGTTATTCAAATTGATGGAATAGTGGCTGTGAGCTTTACTTTTGGAAAAAAATTGAAAGTAAAGGTGTCAGCATGATAACAACTGCTGTGTCGATTGCTTTTCAAAAATTGCTAAAAATCGAAATCAGAACCAATCATAGAAAACTTCATATGGAATGTGGTGGATTTTGATGTTATGAATTGTTGTAGGTGTTATTATTGTAATAAATGAGATTAGCTATGAAGGTCCCTGAATTTACCCAATAGTATTGTGAACTTTTCAGGGTACCTTTCCGCTACCACCCTTTTTATCTCATTCAAAATGTATTTATATTAGTATATTAAATGACTTCGTGTTGTGTCTAGGGTTATGAATGTAGAGTGTGATGCACAATAATTAACAAACATACAAACAAATAGTTTATTATTCACAACAGCACACAGTACTACCACAATAACATACAAACGACACTCTAAAAGGCTATCTTATTTAAGACTGTGGTTGAATTTTGTGTAAATAAGATTTTTACAGTTTTATTATCCTGATTCAATTTTATTTGTAATCAGGACTGACAATTTAAGAGTGAAATCATAATAATCAATTACAACAGTCAAATAGCACAATAGATCCTTTGTCCATATATATAATATTTTTCTAACAAAAGTCTTTAGTGTTCTCCTACTTTAAGGTAATACCGGTAGTACGACTAGGGTGTTGTTTTAAATCATGTCCTTTTGGAAATGTTTGTTTCTATTTTGTCACTTCTGGAACTATTAAATATTTGTCCCAGTTTTATTCACTGTCATTAGATCGTTCTTTTAAAGTTCTGTAGTTGAGCTTTCAGTTGCCGAACGAGAACTTATCTTGGCCGTAGAATATAGGGTGAAACTTTCCTCTGCTCGCTTGACAATCTGTTCCCTGTTTGATAGGCAATGGCCACTAGCATGGGCTCTCAGTAAACAGGCAGAGTCCTGAATCAATCAGTTTTCAAGCGTTTGGTACCACATTAACGTCAGTACCCAGGACCTCTGAAATGTGAAGGTATGCATCCTTCGTAATATCTAGCATACACTAATAGTCCACAGTTAAAGACATGTACATTACAAACAAACAAAAGGATCATATCCCTATACAAACCCCATGCCACCATTTTCTTTTGATGTGACAATGTACACCAGTATTCCTCTCCCCTAATAGTTACAACGCCACTGCAATTCCAGCTGTAATCTCTTCCATAGAATAGGATAGGTGTTATGATCCTTTATGACAATCATACCTATTCTTGTAGTTTTACACCTCTCTGACAGTCTATCACATGGTGGATCAATCTTTAGGCTTTGCCTCATGTTCGCTATAGACCCACTCATGTCCAGACATATTTTATTATTTCACATTCAATTTTTATATAAAATACAGGTGAATAAATGTCAATCTTACCACAATTTTCAATGAAATATACAGAGACGATGACTGACACAGTTTCGATCTGTTTTATTGCCCAGGCTGCTTATAACTTGTAGTTTAAAGCACAGCCTGCTCTCATCTATCACTGTTGAAAATTTTCTTATAAATGGCGTCCTCCCCAACGCCTATTCTGACAATATCGATTCAGTTAGCCAATCTCTATGAATTTTACAGTGTAAACAGTCTTTTCAAAATTATCATTCAAACTTTTCCTACGTTTCTAGGTTATTTATGTTTATTCAAAGGTCAGCCAATAATATTTCGTCTCACTTCAAATGCCACCCAATCGGATTCGCTGTACTATGTTAGCCTATCTGTCACCTACTTTTTTCCCCAAAAAATATGCGATCCAACCTAAGCAGATATGATTTGACCTGACAGTATCTCTGATCTCTGTGTATTGTTTTATCAATATTTAATTAGTTAAGGGACTATTTATATAACTAATAACATATTCTTGGTCAGCAAGTCTTCAGGTACCCGAATATACGATTTTTAAGGGGCTATGTGGTTTAGTTCAAAATTCTATAATTTTTTCCATGTTAGTTGTTGATTTTAACTACCTCCTGTTCAATTCTTTTCTCATGTACTTTCAAGCTAATTACGAGAGCTTAGGTCATTCACAATAAGAGCTTAACAAGTTTCCATGATCGTAGTGTCCACAATTCTAACTTTTTTCATTGTATTTGGGGAAACCCCTAAGGCAAGGCTTACCCCTGTGCTAGTGTTGGCTTTTAGTTTAAAATCAATGCGAAACGAATTAGCATTTCATCTATCCTTGCCCCTCCTCGTTCCACAATGCATTTTAGGGAAATGTTTCTTAGAACTAGGAAAAAGTGGGTGTTTATGTCAAGGACAAATTTGAAAAATAGGGTACCGTTTTTGTCGGCTATTCGTTAGCAATTAATAATCTGAAGGCTTAGGCGACACCAACCGTTCTAGCAGAAAATTCTTTTGTACTTTCTTATCTTTGCCTTTATGCCCTATATTGTTATATACTAATTTAGCTATTGTATTTAGAAATTCACTACATGGAAAGAAAGCAGAAATTCTGGAAAGTGGAAAGAGATAAATCAAAAAGTCGTGGATAGCAGGGTTGAGATGCATGAAGAAGATGTCTGAAACCCAGTTCACACAAACGCGCTCGAGACTGCAAAAGACACAGGATGAAAATAAGCTGCGAAGCATTGATTTCCAATACGCCCGCATTCGACCTATAAAAAGGAGCAGCGAACTATTCAAATCACAGACGCACAGCAGAAGTCAGAAGGTCAGAAGGAGAGAGACGCTCGTCAAGACTGAAACCTTTAACATCTGTTTGCCGTGTAGCGATATCTCACCAAATCGAGTCTATTCTGGACTTTACTTCTATCCTAAGAGGGTATGTAAATTTGTGAATAATTAATTGTTTCATTGCAGCTTATTTTAATAGAATTGTATCAGGATCAGATCTGAGGACTGAACTCAACTTTAGTTGTGAATGTGTAAAAGGAATTCGATGCCTACCAGCGATTATCAGGATTGTCATTTGGAATGGTCAACTTACAACATTGTAATGGAAAAATGGACTTGGCACTCCATAATATGAAAGGCGAAGGTAGCATCATACTTATGTATAACATGTATTATACTTTTATTCATGTATTATATTATTTTTTTATGTTCTGCAGATAGACACCTGTCTTATCTCGCTATTCCTAATCCTAACTGATCCATGAATCATTCATATACCCCTTGTACATGCAAACACCTGAACACACTCATTCATGAACACATAGGCTTGTGGGCCCCACAACCAAAGGCTAGCCACATGTCCAATATTGTCCTCAGGTTCATATGTGTCCTCATACATCAGAGGTCTCTAATCCAGATCAATAAGTGCTTCCTGAACCAACACAGGAGCCTCAGATAGTGTCAACTGGAGTTCAGCCCTAGTCCCCATCAGTGTTTGGTGCTCTAGAGCAAGACCTTTAACCAATATTGCTGTGTATTCTCAAGACCGACACAGACTTTAAGGATGTAATATGTGTAGCCAAATTCCTGCAACTAGTATGAACAGTCAAAGCCAAGTGACTATTGTGTGATGATGATAGAACAGTTTTGATTAATAGACCAGACAAGAGACTAGTGATAAAGGAACATTGGATGAACTTTTTTAAGTTAAATTGAAGATTCCAGAAAGGACTTCTTAATTACTTGTAGATATAGATTACAACTCAGCCATCATTCAAATTTTGTAATATATTTTATTCATTCAGTTTCATCAATTCACCATTCATAATTGCACGAGAAGAAGAAAAGATAGATGTAAATAATAAATGATTCAATAATTGTAATGTTCTGACTTATTAATTTTATATTCTTGAACTTTGAGTGTTATTGAATTATTTTATTATCATAGGTAGTTACATAGCGAAGGTGGCACCCTAGGCTCTAACTTATATCTAATCACTTTCTAAAGTGGAGACCTTCACAGCCGTGACTATCCTGTGACACCAGTGCTCTTCTATAACACTGAGACTACACTCTTTTCAGACAGAATTCTATTTATGTTCTTTCAGTAGCTACTACTAAGACTACACTCATAAAAACCTCACGCTACAACGAAAAGTATGGGAAACTAAGAGCCAGGGATCCAGACCTCCAGGACGACCCAGAGTCCGATGGAAGGACCATATTAGACAATCTCTGAAGGATCGAGGACTAGAATGGAACCAGGCCAGAAGGAAGACAGCCGATAGTATAGTTTGGCGCTCTCTCCTCCAAACCTCTACACCTCACGGTAGAAGGGGGATGACTGTAACGAACAGTTTTAGTGTAAGGGGAAGTAAACTGGAGTATGTCAGTAGTTGAAATAGATTTTGAGTTATAGCACTTAGTTGCTTGTTAGCTATCGAATTATTTAGAGAGTATCTCGTGATAGTTTCGAGAGACAGATTACAGACAGCGTGAAAAGCGCTGATATATTTATTCTGTAATGTTTGAGCGGAGTGAGAATAGCTCGCGGCTAGGAGCAGATGATTGATTGACTGAGTTGTGTTGACCGTGAGGAAGTCTCGTGTCTGCTTTTGAGCGGGACGAGTGTGTTATCTAGGGAGAGTGTTCCGGGCGTTTTGACCGGGTAGGAAGACAGTGTTTTTGGGAAGTGTGAAATGCCTGTACAGTGCTGAATTTAAAATGTCGACGGATTTTTCGCTGTGGGTACAGCGTAGTATGAAACTGCAGTTTTGATTATTGTGGAAATGTTTATAACTGCAGTGTGCAGTCTTTAAAGGCCATTATCTCCTGTGTGAGGAGTCTTGATTAATAAGAGTACTTTAGGCCATGAATCATTAGCTCCTGTGAGAGGATTGTTATTGAGGATTCTTTATAGCGCTGAGTTTAATAAGAGTACTTTAGGCCATGAATCATATTAGCTCCTGTGAGAGGATTGTTATTGAGGATTCTTTATAGCGCTGAGTTTAATAAGAGTACTTTAGGCCATGAATCATGATATCATTGTAGCTGCCGAGTGCGCAGTTATTATGTGGTACTTTATATCTTGTGTTGTGCTGTGAACGGTATTCTATGTGTATTTCATCAATGTGTTGTGACGTGAATAAACCCATATGAAATGTCATCAGTCGTTTACAACCATCCATGACTCTTGTGTACGTACCTGTGGTGTAAACGACTAAACCAACACACGCACTTAATATTACAAGTGTGACAGGGAACTTAACACGTATTTAGAAATAGCCCCGGAGTGGGCGTGGTCTATCTGTATCGAGAACTTGTGCATCGCTTACCAGTAGACTTCTACAGTGTTTGCCTGTGTGGCGTATATGTATGTATCAAATGTAGACATTACCAGATCCACAACACAGCAGCAACGTTAGCAGATAATCAATAAGACACCCTTACCGTACCATACACCAATCCTTTGTATCAGTTTCAGTGACAGCCATGATTGACTTTCACGTGCTTGACGGAGGTACAACAGTAATGACCTCCCGGATTTTCCTATTATCTTTAGGGGGGTGTAACAGTGGTGTGCTAGTTTTATAGGATCAGACACCCGCGAAATTCGCGTGATATTAATTCACAAGTGTTAGCGTGTAGCCTGAGTGGCGATAGTATATGAAAGACAGACATCACATTTGAGAGCTGTATCCAGGCCCAAGAAAAACTTATTCAGTATCAGTTAAACTGGGAACTGTTAACTCAAGTCGCAAGTCGCAACTCGCAAGTCAAGAAATTTATTACTCAAGATTATGAGATGTCATGATATACAGTGGCGTCTGTATACCAGTACAAGTAATCATCTGGCAGTATGAACGAGCGGTGTACCTCCTTTCAACGAAATTGACAGACGGTGACCCATTTCCTGCTTTCCTGTGCGGTGTGTTTATCACGTAGCGTGCTGAATCGAGGACCTGAGCGGAATCGAGGTGTCAAGTTCCAATGCCTTTCTGTTGTCGATTGTTTTACCATTGAACTTTGTGATAGCCAGGGTGTTAACGGAAAGGAACAGAAGAGTTTTCATTCAAGATAAGTGATTATGTTTGTGATGTGAACTGTGTCACCTTAACTATGTCAACGAGCCTTCCTGTGCTTTGCATCTCCTATACTGTTGAAATCTGTTGTTTTTGTTGTCTAATTCTATATAGACATATTATTAGGATTTAGTATTGATGCTAAGTATTGATGGTTGTATGATATATGTTGACTTCCCTCAGATGGAAGAGGAATTGATGATACAAAGTTATGAATAATATTTTTGGTATACATACTGAACTGTGTGAAATGGAAGGGTAATTGTCAGAACTTCTTGAAACATAAACTTGCGACATTAATAATTATATTGATATAGATATATAGTTAACTGAGTGATTGAATCACCATGGATTTTGATAATAATCCTGCAGATATAAAGCCTATGTTGGAAAGTGCATTGTTAATAGGTAGAGATGAAAAGGGATTGAGAGGTCCAAGACTTGGAGTATGGATCATGGACGATTTGTTGGTTAATGTGTCAGTATCCCTAAAGTTATTTGCTGAACATAACTTTAAGCTTCTTTGTAATTCAATAATGGCTAAGGATTTGATTGATTTGTTACAGCACCTTCGTGTGTTTTTGAAACAGTATATTGAGCTTGAGCACGGACATGTAGTTCAAAGTATATACAAAATAATCCACAACGGTATTCCTGATGAGCAGAAAAAGGAATTAGGAAATGAGAATCAATTAAAAATCAACAAACAAAATGCTCTACAGGAAAGAGCCAATTTTCTACAGGATATTGCCGAAAAGAAGGAATTAAGAGAAACAGTGTCGAGACTAACACATGATCTAGATAAGTCAAACACGGAACTTACTAAAGTGCAAGCGGCGTTAGATGCTGCATTGGGCAAAGTTAAAGATTTGGAAGATCAAGTGCATTATAGAGATAGTGAAGTAAGTGATCTCAAGCAACAACTTCAGGAAAACAAAGAGAGGTGTAGTAAATTGGAAGCTGAGACAACTGACCGTGATAGGTCGTATACAAACACACTTCTTGATTTGTTGAATAAAGTAAATTCTGGTATTGAAGAAGAGAATTATACTGTATTTCCAAATGAAGTTGAAGAACTAATGAATGATGAGGATAGTGAGAATGAAACACGACAACTAAGTGTAAATGAAGAAAAGGATGAGAAAGACAAATTAGAAGAGTTAACGACTGAGAGAGAGAAGATGATTAAGATTGAGAGATTGTTAACAGGGGAGAGAAGTAAAGTTTTGACATTTGACAAATTAAATAGGAAATTAAGTGAAGAAATTTCACAAAAAAATGTTGAAATTGCAGAAAGTACAAAAAGGGTAGAGGGTCTACTCGATGTTATTTTAAACAGCGGAATATGGTCTACTGTCAATGTTGACAATACTAGACAGAAAGTTGTTTACCAACAGAAAAAAAAAGAAAAGATCCAGCCCTATACAATCTTTGCGGATAGAAAGGTTAAATGTAATGAACAAATATCTTTTCGGGGAAAATATAACTTTCGAAGATCTTTTGATTCTGCTTCCAATAGCAACGAATCTTGGCGGAAGTGTAATAGAGAGAATGATAAGGTAACAGTCAGTCCTGAGAGATTTCAAGCTAAAAGCCTAAAGATTAAACGAGTAACTGATTTTGGAAGTTCTCAGAAGATGATAACAAGGGATAAAGTTATAAGTAGTGGTTCCAAGGATGAAACCCATTATAGGCGTAACGATAAAGATACTTATAGATCTGCAGATGATACTGCAAACAAGCATATTGTCAAAGAAAAGAATGGGAAAAGTTTTTGTAGGAGAGATGTTTCTAAGGTTAGAAAGTACCAAGGAAATTCATATGATAATAATTTTCCTTCTCAGAGAGATAAGAGACAAGTTAATGTATCTCAACAGTTTAATTCTCAGAATTTTGAAAATAATGGTACAGACAA
Source organism: Oreohelix idahoensis (assembly GCA_024509875.1). NCBI lineage: Eukaryota > Metazoa > Mollusca > Gastropoda > Stylommatophora > Oreohelicidae > Oreohelix > Oreohelix idahoensis. Next base: position 23,901 of record JAMPIV010019526.1, on the reverse strand, counting down.
ATACAAGAAGAGTTTTCAATCGTGCAATAATTTTTCTGACAGATTTTTTGTGCGGAGTAGAAACGTTAATCATAACAAGCCTAACTGGGATTATAGACATAATAATAGTCTCAAACAAAGAGGAAATGATGATAAATATTTTGATCGAACGACGAATAAGTGCAATTATGCTAATTTTGCTCGACATGAGCCTAGAAGCATTGTTATTAAGCAAAGTAGCAATGATAATGATGTCACAAATACTACTGCTTGTTATGTTTCTGATTTTGAAAGAGCAGCACGCTGTTGTGAACTTAAAGGAAGAGTCGATGACAGCGTGGGGTGACCAGATTTCCACACGAACCACAGTGCGGGGTAATTGTTTGTTTAACCTCTCCGTTGTTCGTAGTAAATTTCACCATTCATTAAAATGGAATTTTCATTTGTATTTTTTGAACAGAGGCGACTTCTTGATATGGGTCAGCGCTCCTGTTTACGTTAACGGCTGTTTACGGTAGCGACAAGAATATAGGCCAAGATTGTGCCCGAGTGAGTGTTTTCTCAAGCAGAACATATCAGCGTGCTAACCATGATTCGACGTTTTACCCCTAGTGTTTATGAGATGTCGGCAAGACCTATGGAGATTTTTGTTTGCGTTTGATTTTTTGTTTTGTTTGTTTATTAGGACAGTAGATGTTAATGTATTCTATTGCATAGATCATTATAGGTTGTTATATTATGATCATCATCTTTACGCATCATTTGATGTCTATTGTTTTTCTTGATATGTATGACTGTTTTGATTATAAATTAGTTCATTTCGATGCTATTTTTATACTATTGTGTTTTGGATAATATGTAGTATGTTAGATGGTAGTGACGTGTTGTTTACTATTCATGAATGCAATGAGCAGATTTATATTTAACCTTACTGGTTACAAACTTATGCCTATTTTTTTATACTCTGGTGTAGAACTTGAAGTTTTTTTTTTGGTTTTGTTTTACAGATGTGTTGGGTAGAATAGTTTTGTACATGATGAGTTTGCCAGCCCTATGCACATACTCATTAGTTGTAATGTTACAATAATTACTTTTAATATATCAGATGGAGATAGATATAAATTATTAACTATATAACACTATAGCTAAGCTGAACGTGATTGTCAGTCGGAAATATTTAAAAGTTTAAATTGAACTGTATAGAGAAAATTAACAGCGTTTGCTGATATTGTTATTTGATTGAGGAATCTTGAGATCTGATTTAATCATTTGATTATCTTACATTACGTTGTTTTCATATATTTGTAAACCTGTATGTTGGTAATAGTGTGTTTTTCTATGTGTTTCTTTGTGATGTATTTTTGAAAAATTTACACGTGTTGTTTCGTGTTTGCTTAGATGCAGGAATTGTTATATGTCTCTCATTTTGCTAAAGCTAGTTTTTTGTTAATTTGTTAATTATAGATTTGAATTAATTAAATTAAAATACTATTTTTATGTAACTTAGCATTACGAAATATTTTTGTACTGTATTTTTTGGAAAATATTTTTTTTTTTCCCAGACATTGTAATTTTTTATTTTTGGTTTTGTATATGCCTAGCGTTTGACTATGTGCTATGTCTGATATGTAGAGTAATGTTAGTTCTTTAAAGAAAGTTTTTTGTTTGTTTTTTGGATGTTATGTTGTATTAGCGCTTGATTATGCGTTGGTCTTATAGCAATGCTATCACTTTTTTGTGTGGTGTCGATAATTTATTGTTGATTATGTATAACTTGTATAACTTGTTTAAATTACTGATTATGTTTTGTTTAGTTATAAACTATTTTTTGTAGTATTAGTATAGGAATACTTTGTTATTTTCTTTTGTGCTTTTCGATCGTGTTTGTATGTATTTTGAAATACGTTGTTGATCTAAATACTTCTTTGTATACATTTTTATCAACGATCTCTATATTCATACCTTTTGCTTTCTATCTGTCTCTGTTGATTATCCTTCATTCCATTCCTTCTTTTCTATTGTCTTTTCAGTATGGTTTCATATTTTGTTTACATTTCGTGCTTTATTTACGTTTCACTTCATTTTTCTTGTATACTTCTTCTTTCGCTTCTTAAACTTTCATTCTATGTATTGTTACTTTAATGGTATAACTTAATATAGTGTAACTACTTGTGATATTTGTAATTATTTTACATATAACAAATTGTTTGAATGTAATATTATTGTTTTTTCCTCATATTCTGATTTCATACTTACCTTTATTACGGATCATTTTTTCGTTTGCTTGATCTTGTCTTTTCTTGTACTATCGGTTGTTTCCTATTTAGTTGTGCTGTATTCACTTAACTTGGTTTTGTAATACATTATTTTTGGTATGCTTAGTTGATTACATTGGATACTTCATTTTTACATTTCACTTAATGCTTATATTTTGTAGATGTCTTATCTTAACTTAACTTAAAGTAATTCTTATACGCATATGTTAGAGTTTCATTGTCCTCTTAATCTTTTTTGGTTTTGGGGAATGTATTTGTCAAAAAATTGATAGAATCAATTTTTTTTCTCTGGGGGTGAGGTAAGATGTAACGAACAGTTTTAGTGTAAGGGGAAGTAAACTGGAGTATGTCAGTAGTTGAAATAGATTTTGAGTTATAGCACTTAGTTGCTTGTTAGCTATCGAATTATTTAGAGAGTATCTCGTGATAGTTTCGAGAGACAGATTACAGACAGCGTGAAAAGCGCTGATATATTTATTCTGTAATGTTTGAGCGGAGTGAGAATAGCTCGCGGCTAGGAGCAGATGATTGATTGACTGAGTTGTGTTGACCGTGAGGAAGTCTCGTGTCTGCTTTTGAGCGGGACGAGTGTGTTATCTAGGGAGAGTGTTCCGGGCGTTTTGACCGGGTAGGAAGACAGTGTTTTTGGGAAGTGTGAAATGCCTGTACAGTGCTGAATTTAAAATGTCGACGGATTTTTCGCTGTGGGTACAGCGTAGTATGAAACTGCAGTTTTGATTATTGTGGAAATGTTTATAACTGCAGTGTGCAGTCTTTAAAGGCCATTATCTCCTGTGTGAGGAGTCTTGATTAATAAGAGTACTTTAGGCCATGAATCATTAGCTCCTGTGAGAGGATTGTTATTGAGGATTCTTTATAGCGCTGAGTTTAATAAGAGTACTTTAGGCCATGAATCATATTAGCTCCTGTGAGAGGATTGTTATTGAGGATTCTTTATAGCGCTGAGTTTAATAAGAGTACTTTAGGCCATGAATCATGATATCATTGTAGCTGCCGAGTGCGCAGTTATTATGTGGTACTTTATATCTTGTGTTGTGCTGTGAACGGTATTCTATGTGTATTTCATCAATGTGTTGTGACGTGAATAAACCCATATGAAATGTCATCAGTCGTTTACAACCATCCATGACTCTTGTGTACGTACCTGTGGTGTAAACGACTAAACCAACACACGCACTTAATATTACAAGTGTGACAGGGAACTTAACACGTATTTAGAAATAGCCCCGGAGTGGGCGTGGTCTATCTGTATCGAGAACTTGTGCATCGCTTACCAGTAGACTTCTACAGTGTTTGCCTGTGTGGCGTATATGTATGTATCAAATGTAGACATTACCAGATCCACAACACAGCAGCAACGTTAGCAGATAATCAATAAGACACCCTTACCGTACCATACACCAATCCTTTGTATCAGTTTCAGTGACAGCCATGATTGACTTTCACGTGCTTGACGGAGGTACAACAGTAATGACCTCCCGGATTTTCCTATCCAAATAAGGTGTTCCACTTATCTGGCCTTGCAGGAGCATTTTTCTAATTTCATCAAGAGATGGCGGTGAATAGTTTCATAGGGGTAGGTACATAGCTAGCACTCTGGAGTGTCTTGTGGTTGGATTCTGTTCAAGTGATTGTTGAGTGATATGTGGTGTGTTCAATGCCGAAAAAAATGGAACTCTGATCCCTCCTTGTAAGAAGGTTGATGTTGCCATTAGGATCAGGACCAGTCATATGTTTGTAAACCTCTCTCTCAGTGTTTTCCATGGCCCATCTCTTCAGCCAAGATTCTTTGTTTGTTTGTTCGCATGAGTTGTTTGGCTGTTTGGAGAGTTGTCGCTGTGAGTGGTTGTTTTTGTCTTGTTTCCTTCTTTGCTAATGTGTCTGCCTTGTCGTTACCACATGTATGTGAGTGTCCACGGATCCACTGCTTAAGTATTCTGATGCCATATGAAGTGATACACTCATTTAAAGAGTTTGTGTCGTTTGCATTTCTCCAACTATCAGGCTCAGTTTGTGAGGATTGATAGAGGTCATGAACTCACGGCGTATTTTGATGAGCCATTCTCAGTCGCCACACTATGTACTCATTCGCACGTCATCTGGTCACGTGGAAACTAATTCCAGTGTGTCATATCTGCTTTATTTCAAATATTCGCTGTGCCATGGTAAATTATTCTCACTATGGAGTGGAAGGCATCCATATTCATCGAGATTTTTGACTGATATAGTATACAAACTTTTATCCCGTGAACGTGCCGTGTGTATCTGGGGAGACAACAAATAAACAGAAATACTGCTTGCTCGGGCATGTCATTAGAAGCAACAAATATAAGGTTGTACACGGAGCCGTTAACGTCTTTATGTAACAGAACATTGCTACAGAAACCAATACAGCTAAAGCATGTGTTTTGACGAAGATTTCTTCAAAGGGGACATGCGGTGGTAGCTTCGTGATCCATAAGGAGCGAAAACGTTGCTCATGATGATGATGGCGACGACAAAGATGACGACGGTGAGAAGGATGTTTGCGGTGGTGCTGGAGTGAGGGTGGTAGTGGTTGTATGGGGGTGTGATGATGATGATAATGACAATGATGATGATGACGGGGATGATGCTGATCATGATGGTGATGGCAGGTTTCCTCGACAACGATAACAACGTTATTATATTTTAAATTGTTACACTGAATTGAGAAATCTGGACATTGGAGCTGTTATCAATTCGTTACATGATTTTTCAAGCCGTCATTGTGTCTGCTCAACCGCTGCTACAGATCGGCTAAATACAAAAGGCTACAATTAAATCAATCGATTCAAGCCTTTCAGCTCCCCGTGGAGTATAAGTCCTCAACAAAAACATGTCAGGACTTCCACATGTTCAAGGTTTTTTCCAAGACTTCTTTACGCCTTTCATGTCTGCCACCAGTTCTCTTCTCCGCTTTTTTTTTGGTGGGGGTGTCCCTCTCTTCGCTTAGAGCCGCGGTAGCGCAGTGGTGCACTAGCTTCCGAGCTCAGTGGTCCATCGGTCGATCCCCAGTTGAGATGGGATTTTTTTTTTAGACCGCACACGGCTCCGGGGTCGACCCAGCCTCATGAATTGGGTAGCAGCGCAACTCTAGGAAGGTTAAAGGCAGCCAGCGGGATGCTAACCACGTCACCACTAGTGTGCCGTATGGTCAAGAAAATATGGGCCAAACACATCACCACTAGTGTGCCGTATGGTCAAGAAAATATGGGCCAAACACCATATTCCCAATATGCCTCAATGGGTATGTAACGGGATAAATATTACACACACATAAACGTATGTTTTCAGGCACTCGTGAATAATGAAGAAGTAGAAAACTAGACAACAGAAACACAACAGACGTGAGTGGCTTACCGGGGAATCGAACCCAGGACCTTCCGTGCGGCACCCCCGCCTAGCTACGGAAGCGAATCACACTATCCTTCCTGCCAGCTAAGCACCACAAAATGATGCTTCGATGACAGGGGTTATTAGTGCGACCAGCAGCACATAACACCGGAAATTTACCTAGGGCAATGTAACGGGATCCTTGACCGTTTGACCTTTCTATTTCTCTTATTCTGGTGATTCCAGAACAGGGTTTGCCTTGTAATGCTATCAACTGCTTGTCTTAGTGTGTATCCTATCCCACACCAGAGTTTTATTACCTCTTTTTTCTAATGATGTTTGTTTGATTATTTCTAGCAGTTCCGCATTAGTGATCATGATTTTCCTTTTCAATCCTTCTAGTCTGCAGAAATACCTGTTTACGAAAGTCTGTCTATTTCTGGTTGTCATTGTTCACTGTCCATGTTTAGGAGCCGTACAATACGACTAACTTGACATTTCAGTAGAAGATTTTTATTGTTTAATTAAAATTCTAGAATTAATTGCTTGGAGCCCTCCTTGGGAGGGTGGGGATCGGGGGTGTGGGATCCCAAAAAAAAAAAGACTTGGTCTTTCGAGGGAATCGATCATTTGTTGCTTTGACAATCAGCCGGATGCTGACCTTTTGAACTTTACAATCAAAGCATATGAGGTTTTGTGCAATAAAACACTGTGTATGTGGAATGTGAACTTTCGTTCAGCCGCAGTTTCGGATTTGCAGGGAAAAGAAGGTCAGCGTTCAGATAAATTCACTTCCCTTGGTTTTTGGGAAGTTTTCTAAAAACTAATTTTCAACATCAGGCAGTGTCTTCTTCTCATCTCTTGTTCCACGGGCACTTCTCGGGTTCTTGTCATCAGCTCAACATTAGTGACCCTGTCACACCATATCAATCCTTTCATTCTACGTAAACACCCAATTTCGAAAGTCTCTTAACTTTTTGCCTGGTATTTTTTATTACTCTCCATGTTTGGGAGCCATAAAATAAGTCTGCTTTATAATTTGAGTGGTATCCACACATAAAAGCACACACCCACGACGTCGGTGCAGGACCTTTTTTGAGTCTCAGAGCCCACCCACGCATTTAGAAGCCAGCAAGGAAAAAATTACTAATATCTAGAACTAAGATTAAATATTCAATTGGCACAGTGTCCTGGTGCTCTCTGATGTTGGGGGCACTGATCCACACACACACACACCCATTCATTCACGTGCACCTACACTGATACATCCACACACACACTCTCCATGACCTCTACACTCGTCTCAGAGTTCCCATATTCCGTGTCATCAGCGAGAAATACCTCTTGCAGATTACAAATACCAAGGCTGTTTCTGGATTAGATAAAGAAAATACCACTAGTGCATGCACATGAATACCACGCCAAATTTATCACCACCAGCAGGTATGCAAGACACACAAACAAATCTGGGATTATCGAAGTGTGGTAGGTTTAACAGGCGTAGACTCATAAGCAAACTGAAATAACGTGCCACGATTAACTCTATTCATAACATGCTCCTATCAGTAGTGTTCCAAGGGCAAGTGACGTTCTTACAGTGATTTCTAACACAGAAATATATAATAAAAACACTTAAAAGAAAGGGGGAAGACAGTGTCACATCCTAAATTACGAAAGGTGTAGAGATGAGTATGACCTATGAATCGGCTCCTCAAGAAAAGAGTAAATAAATATTACACACACATAAAGGTATGTTTTCAGGTACTCGTGAGAAATAAAGAAGTAGAAAACTAGACAACAGAAAAACAACAGACGTGAATGGCTTACCGGGGAATCGAACCCAGGACCTTCCGTGCGGCACCCCCGCCTAGCTACGGAAGTGAATCCCACTATCCTCCCTGCCAGCTACGCACCACAAAATGATGCTTCGATGACAGGGGTTATTAGTGCGACCAGCAGCACATAACACCGGAAATTTACCTAGGGCAATGTAACGGGATCCTTGACCGTTTGACCTTTCTATTTCTCTTATTCTGGTGATTCCAGAACAGGGTTTGCCTTGTAATGCTATCAACTGCTTGTCTTAATGTGTATCCTATCCCACACCAGAGTTTTATTACCTCTTTTTTTCTAATGATGTTTGATTATTTCTAGCAGTTCCGCATTAGTGATCATGATTTTCCTTTTTAATCCTTCTAGTCTGCAGAAATACCTGTTTATGAAAGTCTGTCTATTTCTGGTTGTCATTGTTCACTGTCCATGTTTAGGAGCCGTACAATACGACTAACTTGACATTTGAGTAGAAGATTTTTATTGTTTAATTAAAATTCTAGAATTAATTGCTTGGAGCCCTCTTTGGGAGGCTGGGGATCGGGGGGTGTGGGATTCCCCCCCCCCCCCCCCCCCAAAAAAAAAAAAGACTTGGTCTTTCGTGGGAATCGATCATCTGTTACTTTGATAATCAGCCGGACGCTGACCTTTTGAACTTTACAATCAAAGCAGACGAGGTTTTGTGCAATAAAACACTGTATATATGGAATGTGAACTTTCGTTCAGCCGCAGTTTCGGATTTGCAGGGAAAAGAAGGTCAGCGTTCAGATAAATTCACCTTGGTTTTTGGGAACTTTTCGAAAAACTAATTTTCAACATCAGGCAATGTCTTTTTCTCATCTCTTGTTCCACGGGCACTTCTCGGGTTCTTGTCACCAGCTCCACATTAGTGACCCTGTCACACCATATCAATCCTTTCATTCTACGTAAACACCCAATTTTGAAAGTCTCTTAACTTTTTGCCTGGTATTTGTATTACTCTCCATGTTTGGGAGCCATAAAATAAGTCTGATTTATAATTTGAGTGGTATCCACACATAAAAGCACATACACACGACGTCGGTGCAGGACCTTTTTTGAGTCTCAGAGCCCACCCACGCATTTAGAAGCCAGCAAAGAAAAAATTACTAATATCTAGAACTAAGATTAAATATTCAATTGGCACAGTGTCCTGGTGCTCTCTGATGTTGGGGCCACTGATTCACACACACACCCATTCATTCACGTGCACATACACTGATACATCCACACACACACTCCATGACCTCTACCCTCGTCTCAGAGTTCCCATATTCCGTGTCATCAGCGAGAAATACCTCTTGCAGATTACAAATACCAAGGCTGTTTCTGGAATAGATAAAGAAAATACCACTGGTGCATGCACATGAATACCACGCCAAATTTATCACCACCAGCAGGTACGCAAGACACACAAACAGATCTGGGATTATCGAAGTGTGGTAGGTTTAACAGGCGTAGACTCATAAGCAAACTGAAATAACGTGCCACGTTTAACTCTATTCATAACATGCTCCTATCAGTAGTGTTCCAAGGGCAAGGTGACGTTCTTACAGTGATTTCTAACACAGAAATATATAATAAAAACACTTAAAAGAAAGGGGGAAGACAGTGTCACATCCTAAATTACGATAGATGTAGAGATGAGTATGACCTATGAATCGGCTCCTCAAGAAAAGAGTAAATAAATATTACACACACATAAAGGTATGTTTTCAGGTACTCGTTGTCACGAAGTGGTTTTAAGTTTATAGAGTTTGCCTGAATGAAAACAAGACCCTAGTATGAGAAAGTCTGAGAAGATAGAATTTAGATGAAAAAGGACATGCCTGTGGACAGGTGAGACTATTGGCTCAAGAGATAGACCCAGGATTTGAATCTCCCCTTGCCGCTTCGAGACTTTAGACTGGCTATAGTCTCGCCCTCCTCTGACTGCCTTGACACACAAGGAGATAAGGTGTATAAATACGACCACAGACACCACTATATATACAACATAGAGTAAGTATAGTAAATAGTAGAAGCTGATCCAGTAAATAATATATGTATATATTTATTTACATACAAGAAAAAAAACATAAAAATGGCATCATACGTCATCAAGTCAGTCGATAGCGTGCACTGTTGCACGGCCTGAAAACAAGTAACGATTAAATTGCAAGACCCTCAAAAAAAAAAAAACCTCAATCACATTCACTCTTCCTGTCACCCTGCTGAGGAACAATAAAAATGGTTAGTGCTTTAAAGTACTCTGATCTTGTGGGGCTGTCAACTTTAGCCTCCACTCTCTAGTACCACTAAGATTGCTACTGTCTCAGTCCTGTTGACTCTTCCTCAACGAACGGCTACACAGCTTTCTACTAGTTAGGCGATAGGCGCCGATAACTACACCACAAGAAATGCTAAAATAATAGACTTGGTTTTTCGAACGCAGACTCAGTGTCTATCCGTCCAATGGATACTGAACAGACCCTATTGGTCCTGTCTATTTTCTCTCCCTTTCTCTATCTCTCTCTCTCTTGGTCTCATTGTCTATCTAACACTCGAGGGCTGATGATGCGGCGTCTCCGTTACTCTCTTCTCTCGATTTCTACCAGGACCTAGGTATGGTAACCCTTTCACCTGTTCCTGATTTTGGTGATGACGATGTTCGGATATCAAGCATGAGGGACTTGATTAACTGTAGACGCTTCTCTGCTGCTGAGCAAACTTTCCCCTTTTCTCCCACTCCGGATTTAGAGGAAGACACAGCCTTGAATTCTGGCTGTATGAAATTGAAACCAATCTCCCGGCCACCTGCCGTTGCTAGAGACTATAATAGCGATGCTCTCGGCTGTCTGATAAATAAACCACGGTCCAGCTGAAGCATAGGGACTTCACTGCCAGAGACCATAGGTCTGACCCTTAAGATAGGTCCTGTTGCCGTGGGTAATTTTGCACATGGGCAAATTTACGCTCCCCCACTATTCTTGCCGGGACTCGCAAATTATCGCGGTTTTTCCCACAGTGGAGAACGATAAATCGACGTCGACCGGCTGACAATTATTTCTTACAATAGAGATTTGCCCACAGTTCTAACTGGCTATTTATACACACCGGGGCCACCCACGCGTGTTCATTCCTAAGCCTACCCTAGCTTTCCCTCGACCAATGGAAACGCTCAGAAAAATAAACATAACTATGAGCTACGCCAATCAAATTTGAAAACCGCGTGTCTAAAAATTGCGTCACGTCCTGTGACGGCCGCGTGTTTCCAGACTCGTGATACCGCGTGCCGGAAATGGCGATGATTTTCGTAAACAACGAAATCTCCGTGATCGTGAAAAAAATCTATAAGAGAAAAAACTGGCCGAGTGAAAACTAAACCTACCATCGTAAAACGACCCCATTAAATCCCTACCGAAAATTACCAAACATGATATATATTCAAATGAGAAGAAAAAAAATGATGAAAAAGCGTGCCCGAAAATAGCGATTTCCGTAAACAACGGAAAATCGCGTGATCAGAAGAAAATAAAACTGGTGAAAATTCAAAATAGAACCACAGAATCGGGCCTGTTAAAAGTCAGAATTACAGTGTAGCATCACACTCGTGAGAAATAAAGAAGTAGAAAACTAGACAACAGAAAAACAACAGACGTGAGTAGCTTACCGGGGAATCGAACCCAGGACCATCAATGCGCCCCCTCCCCCTTTTTCGCCTAGCTACGGTACGGAAGAGAATCACACTTTCCTACCTGCCATCTAAGCCCCACAAAAATAGTGCTTCGATGACAGGGGTTATTAGCGCATGGTGAATGCTCTCCACTTGATAGTGGTGTGCAATGAACCACGAAGAGCTAATTCTGTATCCCTGCTACATTAATTTCTATCCCTAATATCTCGACAAAGAAAAGAGACCCAACCTCCCAAATGAAGGATTTTGCCTTTACGTCAATACTTAACACAGACCGCACGAGTGGTACAAATTAATCACTGAGGAGTTAACGATCAGCAGCGCGATATAGATTTATTTGTTACATATATAAACATTTAGGGTTAGTAGAAAATAAACAGGATGATTAAAGAAGACAATTCACGCATGAAATGTAAAAACGTAGTTCATTAAATACGATATTAAACTATGTTAAGGATGATATAGTGATAAATTAACTAAATGTTACCACACTGATGACAATAATTTATATAATCCGTAAGAACTTAATTTCCTCCGCTGTATTATCATATGAAGGTGTGTTCAGTCTGGTCAATGTAGAAGTCTTTTCTCACAGAGTGGGTTATCTCAAAGCTGGGAAATTACTTTTGTGAGTAACACGAGTGTAGTAGTTGATAAAACGTGTAATGTGCAATGTCAAGAACAATTTGAAATCTTTCCAGCACAGATGGACTGTGACAGGGGTCTCCTGAAACTGATTACTATGTGGTCTTGAAAACAGCACTGACTTTACTGGAAGTTCACGAAATGATCTTCTTGTTGAATTAGGCTTCGTCCATATGAATCTTGATGGATAGGATTTACGTTTGAGCAGATGAATTTACTTCATTCACTGGCTCGTCAGTGAACTTGGTTCATGCAACAAGCTTTTTAGTGAAATGAACTTTATCAATAGACAAATAAACTGGGGAGTGAGTGAACTTTATAATTGGACGAATAAACTGGTAAATGAGTGAACTTGGTTATTGAACGAATAAAAATGCTGGCGCCACTGACGTGTACAAAAGTCGGCATGAATAGGCTTGCCTCTAGTTTAGGAAGTTTGTGATGTCCTAGTTTGCAAATTCTGCTATCCGGACGAAGGCTTTCTAGCATCTTTCCAATTAGATGCCAAAAACGTAGTCAATTTCTGCAGGACTGTGTGACGAAATAGACGACCTCTTCACGCTCTCGGTTTCCCTCCGACAGGATCAGAGACATATTTTGTACTGATTTTTATTATGTGCTCTCAAGTATCGTACTTTTCTGTCTTTCTTTCGTCGTTATTTTTCTGCTAAGTAGCAGATATTTGATTTTATCAAATCATTCGACACTCTGTGGTGTCACCTGTTTGTTACCCGGTCATCCTGGCTTGCGGTGAGCAACTGAGAAAGATATTCGACAGCGTGTTTAGATTGAACCGCTGATAAGACGACTCGTTTGGTAACCCAGATGGGCAGACACGGAGTTTTTGCGTACTCATACGACAGATAACGAGATTACTGACTGTGTGACACATGTGGGCAGACAAGTGTGACATCATCGCTTCCAGGCCGACTTGTTATTACAACATTACGTTCTAATAAAGTAATGAGTATTACAGCATACCCATGTTGTCATGTGTGTCTACCGATCTGCCTGTGAGAGTGTATGCAAGGCATCAGATGTCCATATATGGTAATACGTGCCCTTTGCAGGCACGCACCTTATTTCACGTGGGACTACTTTGAAAATATCACACCCTATCTGCATGATTTGAAATGATTGGATCTTTCTGATTAGATTCATAACAACAATGCGTGGGAAGATAGGAATATAGTCTGAACATTTCGCAGTTTTATTTCACTGTGAATTTCACACTCGCCAGGACAACATCAGACCTCGCCAGAGTGAATATTATATTCATAATTCCTTCTTTTACCGGACCATTTATTGAAGAACCAAATAACACTTACAAAGCACAGAAAATCTCAACATTTTAATAAGGAACACCGGGACTAGGAAACTGAAGAAAGACACAGAGTCAGAGGAATTGAAGTTAAAATTAATGACAGCCCAGATGCGTGTAAGAGGCCGATTCAAGTCTCTTTTATTCATCTGAGCAAAACGTCTGTGAGTCAGGATTGGCGTAAGTTGTGATTTACATTTCATATTTTATTACTAACATTGTAACTAACATATATATGTATATATTACCATATGAAGTTTAATGTGTGAAACTCGCTATTGGAAGTCAAAGTCATTTGAGGCTGGCAACCTCAGCGTGTAGAATGCTGTTTCATGAACCACCACTGCACGGGCTGGTGATTGCTTTATTGATAGTTTCGTAAAGAGAACTAAAAGCATAAAGTAGTTCCAGGTTCCCTATGGAGCAGGAAGGGAAAGATGAAAGAAATGATGAACATTCTAAATATAATACTTACATTTTCAAGGCAGTGTCAATGTCTCTATAAACATAGTCACTTAAAAATTAATGTAAGTTTTCAAGCTTTAAACCAGTGTAAATGTCTATGTGAAAATATTCATTTTAAAGTAATGGAAGTTTCAAATTTTTCAATCAGTGTAAAACATAAATGAAAACATATTCAATTTATATTGTAAACACTTTTCAATCAGTGGAGATGTATATGTAAACAGACTCTATCTGCATTATTAACCTTTTCATTTGAATACAAAGTAACTATGAAAGCTACTCTATTTAAATGTAAAGAAAGTTTTATCCCGAGGGATTAAATTTAATTCTCATCGAGGATAAAGTCTGTGTAATTGGGATGGTGGTATGGGAAGATAGGAGCCTTTAACTATGGGGTGGAAAACGCCATACTCAGAAGAGCGTTTCGCTACATTGTTTTACCATAGTTATTGGTGGTACCAGCAGAAAGTACTATCTCTGAAACAAGAAGGGAACCGTGGCCTAAGCTTTAAGACGCAGGACCAACGTGGTAGACTCTCCTTTACGTTTCTGGGAAACGAGCTACCCCCGACAACCTTGATCAAAGACGAGCGTGCGCAGAGTGAAAAAAACCAACCCATAAGAAGGAGCAGAACCGTCATTGGCTGCTAAGTTCAAATATATGCTGCCACTTGAACTTCTTGTAATATCTCACATTCCCTAAAGACTGTAAAGATAACTTTTCTTGGTCCATAACTATTCAAATTATTTCCAACTGTTAAAACCTAAAGTGATTATTAAATTTTGTTATTTGTAATGTTACAAATTTAATTTTTATTTAATCATTTTAAAGTTACTGCATGTTTGTCTCAGTTAAATTACTACACACACACTAAACAGAGCTATATTAAAATAATAGAATTCCACTGAGTAAATCAGGGGTGGGGGCTTAAACGAGCTGAAAGTAATAAGTGCTTAAATCCTTCACAAAAGCGTCGGCAGAATTACAGAGTTAACATACTCAGTCAAAGCAGTAGTGTTCTCGCTTATTCTGAGTATATTGTGAAGACTCCCTTTGTAATAGAAGTGTCATCACCCTTCCGCCAAGAGTAATCTTGTGCAAAGGTAGACACCTTTGAAGCCCATATCAGATACTCTTGAGTTTTGGCCACTGTTGGACCAATACTGCAAAGAAGGGGAGCGATACCGTCACAGACTGAAGACACAAAGTTTCATCATAAATTAATCTAATATTAATGGTTGATTTTCTTGTTATATTATTCTTCATTTAGCTTGTTACTAACTGATCACAATAGTATCTAATGAAGCAAGGTGTTAGCAACGATAATGTTTCACAAAAACGCCAAAACTGGAAGCTTAAAGTAAAATTACAGACAACAAAGTGAGTTAGCAAGCGATAATAGATAAACGGACAAAGACGGAAAAGTAGAAAATGAGAAAGATGATGAAAAAAGCAACAGACGACGAAACCATCTCATAACAGGCGGGTTACAGGAAGAATGTTGAAAGCCGCGTGTGTTACTGTAATTTATGCTTATTTTTGTGGGATTGTCGAATATACTTATTGAGATTGCCGGAGCTTTTAAGAGTTATTCGTTATATATGGTGTCTTTAAGACTTTTTAGAATGTAACCTCTCGCACTACAGCGCGAGCCATATTTATAGGACTCTAGTCACAGTGTGGTGTAGCTTATCTACATTCGTTCCTGTATATATTTCCAGCAGCTACAAATATAACTGTGACACAGATATATATATATATATATATATATATATATATATATATATATATATATATATATATATATATATATATATATATATATATATATATATATATATATATATGGAGAGAGAGAGAAAGATTTATAGAAGCAGATATATAAGTACGGAGAAGCAGATATATAAATATAGAAAAGCAGATATTTCAGTATTGAGAAGCACATATACGGGTACAGAGTTGAAAGCTACGAGATAAAATACTGGAAGACTACGATAAACAAAAGAATCACTGACGGAGACAAAAGTAAAAGAGCAGACACAGAAATGACAGAATTTAAAAATGTAAAGGACAAGAGAAGGAAGGGAATGATGTGGCATTGCAGAAGAAACAAGTTAAATAATGGATGAAAAAGACAAGGTAAAAGCAGAGAAAAACGAAAAGATTATGTAACAGCTATAAAGACAGGAGGGAAAAGTAAAAAAGCGAAATTCTAAAACCAAGACGATCTTAAATCTAACACAAATCGTGACGGTTAAAAATTGAAACAGAAAAACGTTTTCTGACATTGCAAGTATGATCTAAAACAGACTAAACTGTAAGATCTGAGGCAATGGAATAACAACTAAGACAAATAAAAACAACGAATTGATGGCACGAAAAAAAAGGTGTTCAGGCTGGAAACGAACTTTGGATTTCGTCAATTCTTGCGGAAACGCTCAGATCGTAAGGCACACTATCTCGCGTTGTTGACACATTCAACAACAAAATTAATAAAATTAAAAACAGGCGCTATTCGACCTCAATATACCAGGTTAGGGGGTAGGTGGGACGTTTTATGAATCTAATTTTATTATTGTTACCAAATACACTGACAAACAAGAAAACAAGTGTACCATACATTCTATTGCATATAATAAACGTGAATTGGTTGTTTGGTTTGATTTGGTTTTGTTTTCAGGGCCATCTTCATTGTACACGTGTGACGAAGCAGAATTCGCCTTCTTTTCTCTGTCAATCTTTTATCATACCAGTTCACTCATTCTCTCTTTCCTCTAGACAATCCACCACTCGTCTAAAAATCACATCTCCCATTTCCTTATAAATGAAATTCCTGTCGCAAAATTGGTTTCAAGTCATTGCAAACGGGATCAGTTAGATTTATAAACCCGTCTACGATCGATTGACCGCTTTCAAAATGGCGGCGTATCAGCGAAATGTGTATCAGACAGAGGAAATCGCCAAGGATAAATAAAAGCAGAAGGGAATCCGTATGAAAAGGATTTTACATTTCAGTACAGGGAAGGATTGTGTATAACTGCATATAAGAAGGAACGGTAGGAAGTTCTCATTTACGGAGATATATGCGTATTTCGGCTGCCCACAGTTACGCTAAAAGCATGTAAACCCACTTCTGTTCTAAATATTAAAATCAACAAATAACAGTTATGGAAATTACATGGATAGGAAGATAGAGTTTTAGCAGCTGTATAAAACTAGATAAGATGGAACAATATGGATATTATATATGCCGAGAATGATAAAGGCAAAATTTCAGTCGACGCACAGTTCGGCCGAAATCACTGTTCGGGAAGGATTTTTCAGGCTTAGGTTTAAGCTGTGACGTCGGTACTCTCCGATACGTCCGCGCTATACGTATTTAAAGCGTATCGGTAAAACTGGAGGGATATACAACGAAGAGGGTTCAGACAGACTGGAGGCAGAGTTTCGCCACTACCCATGAATTGTGAGCGGATCGCCAGAAACATTTTTAAGTCCAGTATCTGAAGTCTGGGGGTAAGCGAAATTATGATAACTACCGTGGATAATAATTGTTATTTCAGGTTCATATAGAATTCACAAAATATGCCTGTATAATAATCATTGATATAATGTATTGTATTTTTAATATGATCTAAACATGTGCATTGTGGATGAGATGATTGTTGCTTGTACAAAAATTAATCACAAATAGCCCCACAGCCTAATGAAGATATATTTATAATATTGCTTTATCGCTTACGAAGATAAAGGCAGTCCCATGGCAGAGATTGTCATAGGGAAATGAAGTGTTAGAAACTTCATCATGGAAGATCCCAGTTTACGAGGTTAAGGTGACTAGTCCCCTTCCTCGCTGCCTTTGCCTTCCCTAGTTCGAGCGCACAACTTTGTACCCATTTACAGCTGGTAAAATGGAGTGTTCCACAGCCAGGTTTCAATTCCAAAACTATGTAATTGTACTACCGAAGAAAGCAACTTGATTGCTTGGTCACTCTCTTTATTTATGTATTAATTTTGTGTAGATGCTAAGAATAGCATCAGTATTTGAATTTGTATTTGATATGATTTAGAAGGATCAAGTTATATAAAGGGATGTATAGGAGCGGAATAAACCAGATGATGTTTATTACTGATATGGTAATATTAATTCTGTATCATTGAAATGATGTTACTTGCTATGACTGTATAACTTTGACACCTGATGACTGACTTGTCTGACTTATGTGCTAGTCAGTTACACTTAATTGAAATGTTAATATTAATGCTATATCACTGAAATGATGTCCTTACTTACTATGATTGTATAACGGTGACATCTGATGACTGACTGGTCTGACATCTGTGCTAGTCAGCTACAAGTCTAGCCAGATACTAGCCAAGGCTGATATGTTGCAGGTTCCATGAAATAACTCAAACCAGACTGTCCAGTATCAGAAACCTGTGTTGTTCATCAGAGGCACTCCCACAAACGTGCAGGACCCCAAAGAGTGAACTTCAACTGGTCTTCGGCATCCCTAGTGCTGGGTCTACCGATACTGATATATGCAACGGACAGTCCATGTCAGCAGGATCAAGAGTCAGATAAGTGTCACTTAGGACACTGACCACCACAATATATAAAACAGCTAATAGTGAAAATCCATAGTTCAGTCAACTGATGACAATTAATTGGAAAGTCAAGAGACTAAAAACAGTGATTGCAGATTGCAGTAACTTTAATATTCAAGATCTTGAAGTCTAAACAGACCATAATAGTAATTGTGTGAATACTTTTATATATATGTATATGCTCTTTTCCAACTAGTAAAAATAGAATATTAGTGTAATTATTAAACTATTTTAACTGTACCTGAGGATTTATTCACTTCTTCCATTTGTGGTTTCAGTGAATGTGCATTTTACTTATTCCCTAGAATAAAAGTAATCATAAGATAGTCACAGGGAGGAGACACCTTAAATCCTGGTACTACTTCTTACCAACTGGGCCAGGGTTTTCACAGTCTGACTATTTTTATGATAACAATACACCAGGGCTTATTTCTAAGACTGGGGTATTACTTGTAAGACCAGAACTCTTTACTGGCATACTTTTACATAATAAATAATTTTAAATAACCTCCCGCTACAGTGGGGGCTCGTCTGCGGGATATATCTTTGATATTCCTGAGCCAACTTTCCATTTCTGCTGTGTAGAAAATTTTGTTTTGTAAAATTTTTTGGAAAGAGTAACATAGTAGGAAATAATTATATTTTTAGGAGTACCATTGAGTACAGATAAAGAAAGCTGTTTCATATATGGTGAAGTCAGTTTAATTAACTTTAATTTTAACTAAGTTAATTATATTGTAGTAAATTAGTTTGAGTAAGATCGCTTGCCCTACTAGACTACAGATACATCATGGCTGACTTGGTCAAATTTAAGTCGGCTACACTGCAGGTAGGAAAAGAGCTTGGCATGAATGGTGACGCTCTGATCCGGTATGTCACGACGGAATGTGTAAAGTACACCGAGAGAGAAGCAAAGCAATTAGAAGCAGAGAGAGAAACAAAGAAATTAGAAGCGGAGAGAGAAGCCAAGAAATTAGAAGCAGAGAGAGAAGCCAAGAAATTAGAATTAGAAGCAGAGAGAGAAGCCAAGAAATTAGAATTAGAAGCAGAGAGAGAAGCCAAGAAATTAGAATTAGAAGCAGAGAGAGAAGCCAAGAAATTAGAATTAGAAGCAGAGAGAGAAGCCAAGAAATTAGAAGCGGAGAGAGAAGCCAAGAAATTAGAAGCTGAGAGAGAAGAAAGGAGGTTACAAGCAGAGAGAGACCATGAGCTGAAAATGAGACAGCTTGATCTTGAACTTCAGGCTGGGACTATCACCCATGGTAATAGCTCACCTCATTCTGCGAATAGCTCTTTTCAGAACACAGCAAATGGGGCCATGAACTTCCACCTAGATCCATTTGTTGAAAAGGAGGACGCAATCGAGTCGTACCTGGATAGGTATGAAAGGCTAGCCTCTACATATGGACTGGAAAAGGAGAAATGGAGTTTAAAGTTATCTCAGGGATTGAGAGGTATTGCATATGATGTGTTTCTGAAACTCCCCAAAGAAGATCAGAAAAATTATGAAATACTAAAGCAAGCCTTACTGATCCGGTATGAAAAGAACTCTGAGGCATATAGGAAGAAATTTAGAACTTCTAAACCTCTACCGGGAGAAACATATAACCAGTTCTCAGCTAGGCTAGAAACGTATTTGTTGAAATGGAGTAGTTTAGATAAGTATCAGAAAACCTACGAGGATCTGAAAGAAATGGTTATGTTAGAGCAAGTGAAAGATTCCATGTCTCAAGAAATGAGGAAATTCCTTATGGAACAAGGAGCAGAGAGGCTGGAAGACATTTTGAAATGTGCAGAGAGATACCAAGCAGCTCAAGCTGAATTGGTAGGAACTAGTATGAACCGAGTCATGTGTATAGACCGGCCTGATTTCGACTTCCAGGTGAAGTATTGGACTCTGTCAAATTACACAGAAACGTTGGAAATACACAACTAGGGAAGGAAAATAACTATCTGGCATCAATGTGAATCTCGTACGGAAGGAGTGATAACAGCCTGATCCCTATTGTGATATTGGGGTGTAATTGTTTTTTGGGTCATAGTTGTCCTTGGCACCAAACCGGTCGTAGCATTACGAGGAACAATCATCCTAAACAATACTTCACAGAGCCATGAAACAGGTCAATCAGAAGATTGACCCCAGTTGAAGTCTTGTTTTTGGGCAAATACGTTCAATGAGGCCCATAACCCTCCATCAAAAGTAGACTTGTATTACTCAAAACAATGGACTACTGTAATAGATTTGCCACGCTGGTACAGGACCTCATAATATGCATGGTACAGTTGGTAGTACCAAAGTCATACTGGGAGAAAGTTATGGAGCTGCACATGCTATTCCAACGTTAGTGGGAACACAATGCGGAATTGGTTCCACCCCGCCACTCAATCGACGTCAAATATCGGAAATAGCTTGGTTATTACTGGGGCCCCAGGGATCACGGAAAGATATCAAATGTGTTCATTGAAATTATCTATTGTCCAGAGTGTCAGCGTGTAGTCCACCAAGGATAAGTGGGACCTGGGCACCGAGAAACCTCTAGGTGAATTCTGTCAAACCAATCTTGGTAGGAAGTCGAGAGAGTTTTTTCAGTGGATATTGTTGGACCTCACTAGGACTAAGACAAGGAATAGTTATATTCATGACTCTATTTGTTACATGCATATGGTATGGAGAGGCTCGTAGCATGAAATCTTACGCATTCAAACGCGCGACGTGGCACACTGGACCTTACAGCATTGAATCACAGATCGAATGCACGACGGTTACGCCTGGTGCACGTCCCCTATTGAGGAATAGCCCAGTTAAGGCAAGCAAACAAGAAGTGTTATGGATTTTTCAACACTGTTTTTACCCTTTACCTCCATCCTCACTCAACATTTGAAATCGGTTGACCAGTCCTTATCCTTCTCTATGTGGTATTTCATTTCACAAGCTCTAGTTTCATCGACTAGCTTAAGCAAACAGCATCCTCTGACATCCTGGGTATGACAATCTCTAGCCGTGCCTCTATTGCATCTCGTTCTGCACAGGTCCTCGGACATCATTCTCTCTGCCATTCACCAGCAATTTGTCTCCGCCAGGTGGCTATATAAGGTTTTTTTTGGCAATCCTTGCTGGGACTTGGAAGCTGAGAGAGGGAAAGTGTATCTCCTTTCATTCAATTCCCAGCTTTTCAGTAATGAGTTGTCCACTCGATGACATTCGTTGGAAATTCCCTTATGGAGTCCACAAATAGCGAGCAGATAGATACATTGACTGGTCATAAAAGAAGCAAGTGATACAGGGACTTGTTTGTTGTTGCATTTTATTTGACAGGACTTCTTTAGCACACACCGCATGCACAAACAGCATTTGACTCATTGTGAAATTTTTATTTTTTTTTTTTTTTTTTTTTTTTTTATTTATTTTTTTTGGGTGCATAGCGCGATAACCCGTAGCACATCCACATAACCGTGCATATGTGGTGAAGTGGATGTTATAAAATATTTATATGGGCACTTTTGGGACTTAGTGTGACTCTGACTATGAGATCAGCTGGTGACTGGGTTAATCAGATAATAATCTAATTGACAGGACATCAAGTGAAATTAATTCATATGATGACTCTGGGGGGCCATAAAAATCGAAATTGAACCTTGAACATATACCTCAACACACAAATACCTATATATCACGACCGCCAGGACATC
This sequence comes from Oreohelix idahoensis, assembly GCA_024509875.1. Classification (NCBI taxonomy): domain Eukaryota; kingdom Metazoa; phylum Mollusca; class Gastropoda; order Stylommatophora; family Oreohelicidae; genus Oreohelix; species Oreohelix idahoensis. Next base: position 2,017 of record JAMPIV010019526.1, on the reverse strand, counting down.
AGAAAGTCATAATTATTACTGGATAGTGTGAAATGCCCTACCCAGGGACATGTTAAAGAAGTTTGAAAAACACATGAGACGTAATTCACTGATACACCAGGATGCACCCTTATACTGCGAGCATATGATATGACTGGTGACCCCATCCACCGCACCCCACCCCCCAACCGCATCGCCACCCACCCCCGCCCTATACCATCATCCCCCCCCCCAGGATTTTTTTTGTTTGAAAACCAAACCAAACCAACGCCAAACCACCCCCCCCATAACCACCTCCACCACAACCCCAAACCCCCCACCCCACCAAAACAACACACAAACACACCACACCAAAAAAACAACACACCAAAAACAAAAAAACAAAAAAACAAAAAAAAAAAAAAAAAAAAAAAAAAAAAAAAAAAAAAAAAAAAAAACAAACAAAAAAAAAAAAAAAAAAAAAAAAACATAAAAAAAAAAAAAAAAAAAAAAAAAAACAAAAAAAATTTTTTAAAAAAAAAGAAAAAAAAAAAAAAAAAAAAAAAGGAGGAATTTGATTATCTGTTCACAAGAACAAATATTTCAAGTCAAGAATCACCTTACAGTTCAAGTGTTTGTACTGTTGAGGAAAAACAGTGAGAGAACACCGACTTCTGTATCGATTCGGAAATTAAATGCGATACAGAAACCAAGCTGATCCATTACGGTACCAATCAGCTGTTCTCGACGCTAAGTGACTGCGAAATATTTCTCTAAGGTAGATTTAAGTAAGCGGCTAATACCAGAATCTGTCAAACCGAGATCCGGACACAAGCTGGCTTTTAGCAACTTCGGAATGGTCCATTACGAATAAAATTGTTTTACCATTCGGGTTGAAAAACGCACAAAGGTATTTTCAAGGATGATGAGGAAATTGATGGAACCCTTGAACAACTCTAAACTCACCAAACTTTATGGATGACATTTTCATAGCCACGGAACATTTGAGGATCTAATTCTCTATCAATGTTATGGGTTAGACTAGAGAGGACAGGTTTGACGGCTGTGCAACAAAGTGAGTAATTGGGATGTCAGGAATTAGATTTTTGGGACTTTCTAATTTGTCAGGGATACTTGTATCCTGGATCCCAATAAATATTAGAAAGTTAAGGAATGCACTAGGGACAAAGGACAAAATAGGATGTGCGGTCGTTGTATCTTAGGAGGATTCTATAAAAAGTACATCAAGACTTCAATACACTATGTGCACCTTTGACGGTTCTGACAAAGAAAGGGAAGTCGGGACACAATAAGTGGACATGCAGAGGGTGAGATGATTATTCAGAATTGAAAATTAACTCCTTAGTAGGCCTATTGGAGGTTACCAGATCTGACGAAAGTGGTTATTGTACGGATGTTGCATGGCAATGTAGGAATTGGGGCCGCGGCTTTTGCAAAAAATTCAGACCAGATATGAGGAACTGGATTCCTGTTGATTATGCCAGCCGAAAAGTGAACCCCCCACGGCAGACAAAGATTTTACTCTTATAGAGAGTGGGAATGTTTAGCATTGGTGTGGGACCATCAATAAGTTTTCAACCATATTGTATGGCAAGCATTTGTGGTCAGTGCGATCATCAACCCTGTATTTTTGGCTATATCACGTCATGAAATATCGCTATAAGATGGTATTATTGATTCAGCTATTCTTCATATTGATTATATTCGGGAAAACAGAATGTGGGGCGCAGATTATTAAGTGCCAAGAGCTGAGGAGGATAGAAGGAAGGAAACATAATCGGAATGTCGTTTGCCAATTGTCTTGTACCAATCGTTAAGCTGATTCATCCAGCTTAAAATATGGGGGAGTATGTCGCCAAAAATGGTTTCAATATTGCAAACGGGATCAGTTAGATCTTATAAACGTTTCGATCGATTGACGCTTTCAAAATGGCGGTTAGTATCAGGAAATGTGTATCAGACAGAGGAATCGCAAGCGATAATAACAGCAGAAGGGATTTCGTATGAATAGGATTTTTACTTTCATTAAGGGAATGTT